>PITA01000944.1:17187-224763 GCA_004023965.1 Spilogale gracilis
CCAATGTTCATCGCAGCAATGGCCACAATCGCCAAACTGTGGAAAGAGCCAAGGTGCCCATCAACAGATGAATGGATAAAGAAGATGTGGTACATATATACAATGGAATACTATGCCTCCATCAGAAAGGACGAATATCCAACTTTTGTAGCAACATGGACTGGACTGGAAGAGATTATGCTGAGTGAAATAAGCCAAAAAGAGAAAGTCAAGTATCGCATGGTTTCACTTACTTGTGGTGCATGAGGGGTAACCTGGAGGACAGTGGGAGAAGGAAAGTAAATGGGAAGTAGTGTAATCCACGGAGAAAAATGAAACAGCAGAGACTCTGGACACAGAAACAAACTGAGGGACTTGGAAGGATGGGGGTGGAGGGATGGGAGAGCCTGGTGGTGGGTACTGGGGGCACCTATTGCATGGAGCACTGGGTGTGGGGAATGGGGAATGAATCTTGGAACATTGGGAAAAAAATTTAAGTAACAATAAAAAAAAAAAGAACAACAAAAAAATAAGTTTCTTGGTCATCTGGGTGGCTCAGTGGGATAAGCCTCTGCCTTCAGCCAGGTCATGATCTCAGAATCCTGGGATCCAGTCCCGCATCGGGCTCTCTGCTCAACAGGGAGCCTGCTTCCTCCTCTCTCTCTCTGCCTGCCTCTCTGCCTACCTGTGATCTATCTCTCTGTCAAGTAAATAAATAAAATCTTAAAAGAAAATACGTTCCTTACATTACCCAGCATTTCTAGGTGTTTCTAGGGGCATATCCAGCATTCTTAGGCTGTTTTGAGTATCTAGCCTGCAACTTGCTGACAAATGAAATAGGAAGAGGGTCTTGATGACTTAAGGGGAGAAGGTAATGACATTTACTCTGGAGACACTGTATGATAAAGACAAGGAAGAAAAGGGCCAAATGGTTGCAAAGGAGCTGGAAGTATTCCATGAGGAAAGAGGAGAAATACTTTAGATATGGTGATAGAGATCAAGGAGGTTGAATTCTTTATTTTGAATTAGTTGCAATCTCAAGGAAAAGAATAAAAAGTCTTCATTTAAAAGGACTGCAAAAAACAGTGTTTCATGTTTCATCAAAGTTGCAATTAAGACCAAAAGTAAATGAAATGCTTAGAGCAGAAGCTAGAGACAGAGCAGGTTTTTTTGGTTAGGGCTGTGAGAGTCCATAGGTTCAAGGAGAGGGGTGGGGGCAAGAGAGATGAATGGTGGAGGCAGCTTAGGGAGTGAGGGGGGAGGTAGAGGAAAATCTCCAGGTAAGAGGGTGTGTGACACACTCTTGGAGAGACAACCCCTCTGCTTCAGGCACAGCGATGATACATTTCAGAATGAAAACTGTAAGGTCTCACCAAGCCGCACACGAGATCATCATTACCATGGATGGTATATGGAACACAGACACAAAATGGAACTATATAAAACCAGGCGGGCCCCCGAAGCACCTGCCCACAGTCTGAAATTTGCACCGCTCACTTCAGAAAAATGTACGCAATTAATAGAAGCTTTACAGTCCTGAACAGGCGTGGTGTGCCTCAATGGGTTTCATTTACCTAGCCCCACTTTTGTCCAAGCCATGCTACTTAAATCAATATCACAACATCTGTACAATACACTTTATATGGTGAGCTTAATGGATTTCCTTTCTGCCCATGTATATACAGAGGCAGCATTGTTAACCTTTCCCCTTGGAGTCAAGAACTATGCCTGATACTTTGTGAGGTTGGCCAAAATTATATTTCTAAGGTCCAAAATACTTACAAGATAACTTCCTGAAACACGGTGTTTGGCTTTCTTGTTTTCTTTTAACTAAGAAGAATGATCACATCAGCCACATCTCCCTTCAACAACAAAGAAAATATAAATGAATTTTAAAGATTTTATTTATTTATTTGACAGAGAGAAACACAGCAAGAGAGGGAACACAAGCAGGGCGGGTGAGAGAGGGAGAAGCAGGCTTCCTGCCGAGCAGGGAGCCAGATGCGGGGCTCTATCCCGGGTCTCTGGGATCATGACCTGAGCCAAAGGCAGTCGCTTAACCAACTGAGCCACCCAGGTGCCCCAGTAAATGAATTTTCAAATAGTCTGTGCTTTCTTGTGCCACAGTCCTTCTCCATAACTTCCAAGGCAGTTACATGGACACTATGAAGATATTAATGTATTGGAAGACACTTATAATTTAGTATCTCTTTGGAGAAAAAAACCCATATTTTGTTTTTAAGATTTTATTTTTAATTAATCTCCACACCCCACGTGGGGCCCAAGATCAAGAGTCAGTCGCGTTTTACCGACTGAGCCGCCAGGACCCTGGAAGTCATATTTTGAAATGTTCACCTTTAATTTGCTCATTTTTGTTTCTTAGAATAATATTGCACACAAAAGCATCATCATCTAATAACAAACGTAGGCATCATAAAATAACAGCATTATGAGGATAGAATGTACTACACCAAAGTTTCTTATAATGACAAGAAGTAACCCAGTGAGCAATTAGACTTGGATTTTTCCTCTGCATGTCATACACAGCATTATACCAAGTTGTGCTATTTATATAATGAAATAGAGTCAAAGGTTACCTTGATGGTATTTATGTGAGAAGGGGAAGGTGAAGGAGCTACACTTCTCAATTATGTCTTGCTTTTACTTCGTCTAAAGACACCTTCTCTTCTTTTAATATTTTACTTGAATATATTTCAAGTTTTCAATTAATAGAAACACCTCAAGAATTATGCTGCTGCAATAAATCACTTAAATTTCCAGGTTATATTTTAAAACTTTGGTCACTTAAATATTTATTATAAAGCACCAAGCACAATGATTTCCAGTTTTATAATTAAGAAGAAGATCTGGAAAAATAATTCTAATTGCTAAGGCAAAAGTGATAGTGATGTAGTCTCAGAAATTTGTCAAAGTCCTGAGGTATCATTCCTTTCTGTGAACACACTTTAATTAGATCAGTGGAAGGGAGAGGAGGGACAAGATGGAAGAGGAGACGAGACCCTGTTTCAATAGGTCCCCTGAATTGAGCTAAGTGTCTAGCAGAGCACTCTGAACACCCATGAAATCAGCCTGAGATGTAAGATTATATACTTCTGGATCTCTATGGGGGGCAGAGTATCATCAGTGGAGAGGTACAAAGCAGTTGGGAGTTTGGGGACTGATATGGGAGAATAAACAGAAGGGGGAGGGAGCCACCAGAAGTGACTCATTGGAAAGTAATACCCCAATGTGAAAGTGCCCTGTGCTTGGAGGCCAGCATTAGCTTGGAGACCGGTTAACAGCACTCAAAAAGAACAAAAGGTCTTAAGGAGTAATTTGTAGGATTGGGCAGCCACAGGCACAGGCCGAAGCCCATGGTCCTGGGGCAGTCATAGCCGGCAGCCACTGGCGCTTCAGAGAGCTGGGCAGAGTCTCCAGTCAGTGGTCCCTGGGCACCGCTGCCGGGGCTGAGCACACCCGCACCTGGCGTGGGCTCTAGACAGTGTTCCTGGCCACTGCAGCCACCAGGATCCAGCTCGCCCAGACCAGTACCACTTGCCATTTCTGTGGCACGGGGGTGCAGAGACTAGGAGGGGTTTTGGGTGACCATTGTAGCAGTTACTGTGGGTGTGCACTGCCTGTGAGAGGTGGTGGTGTTCAGAGGAGTTTGTGGGGGGGGGGTAGTCTGTGTCGCGGACCATCCAGAGGGGAGCAGACTGTGGCTTCTCTCTGAGGTGGAGGTCAGTGTTGGATAATTTACTTTGCTCTGACCCTCTGAAAAGACACAAAAAGCTGCCAAAGAACAAAAACCTCCAGAGAACAAAAGCCTGAAAAAACAGTTTCCACAGCACCCAGCCCCCTAGTAGGGGGCAGGCGACTCAGCCCCAGCAAGACTGAAAAACAATGTGGCAGGCCCCTCCCCCAGAAGACAAGCCAAAAAAAATTAGAGGACAACCACCAAAGAGTCTCCATAAAACTGTAAAACCCCAACATCAGGGGAAACCAATATATTAAGTCCCCGGTGTTGCCCCCAAACCTGTATTTTTCATAAATACAACTTTTTTTTTAATTAGTTCTCATGATTCTTGTTCTTTTATTTTTTTAACCTACTTACCACCACAACTAGATGTTAATACAACATATTCCATGGTAACTTTTTAACTTGAAATTTTTTCATACATAACTTTGTTTCTTTTTCTTTATATATATTTTGATATATACAGAGAGAGATGTAAGCTTCAAGGTAGTTCGTTTTCCCTATTCAGTACTAACCCTATACATAAACCAGTTTTAATTTCCCTGTATCTCTGGAAAGTTGAGTCCTTTAACAAAGATAACAAGATATACCCAGGAAGAACTGAAATAAACTTCCTCGCCCACATTGAGGGTTTATAACCACCTTCCCATCTTATTCTTTTGTCAGTGTTTCTGTGTATTTGTTTTTGTCTTTATACTATATAAATCTTATTCTTGGGATCCATTTTGGCTGGGTTTTTCTTTTTTTTTTCTTTCACTTTTGGGGGTCTTTTTGTTTGTTCATTTTTGGTTTTGTACCTTATAAATCTTACTTTGGGGGCTCATTTTGGCTAGGCTTTTTCTTTATTTTCTCTTTTTCTCTCTCTCTTTTTTTTTTCTTTTTGCTGGTAACTTCTGATTGTTCCAAAACTTTTCAGGTGCATCTTGCCTGGATTGTGGTTGATATATTCAGCTATACATCCCCTCAACCACCTCTCACCAAAATAACTAGGAGGAGGAACACCCCACAGAGGAAAACTTCAGAGACTGTGGCCCCTGCCACAGAACTACTAGATATGGACATAAACAATATGTTAGAAATAGAATTCAGGGTAATAATTATCCAGGCAATGGCTAGGTTGGAGAAGACCATTAGGGGCAACATAGGATCTCTAAGGGCAGAAGTGAGAGCTTATCTGTCAGGACTTAAAAATGTTATCAATGAGATTCAATCTAATCTAAATACTCTAACAGCTAGGGTAAATGAGGCAGAAGATTGAATTAGTGATCTAGAAACCAAACTGATAGAAAAGAAGGATCAGGAGGCACCCTGGAACAAATAGCTTAGAAACCATGAAAACAGAATTAGGGAAATAAAGGATGCCATGAAACATTTGAATGTCAAAATTATTGGGATGCCTGAAGGGGTGAAGAGTAAGAGGACCAGAAGATATAGTTGAACAAATCCTAGATGAATATTTCCCTAATCTGGGGAATGTAACAAGTGTTTGTATCCTAGAGGCGGAGAGGACATCCCCCAAGATCAATGACAGTAGGAAGACCTCCAGACACGTGATTGTGAAATTCACAAATCATAAATTCAGATATTCTTTTCTTTTTTTTAAGATTTTATTTCTTTATTGGAGAGAGAGTGAGTGAGAAGGGAGAAGTTCAGGGGGAGAAGCAGACTCCCTGCTGAGCTACGAGCCCCATGTGGGACTCGATTTTGGGACTCTGAGATCATGACCTTGAGCCAAAGGCAGTTGCTTTACCAACTGAGCCATGGAAGCACCCCAGAGAAGATGTCTTAAGGGCAGCTAGGGGAAAGAGATTCCTTACATACAGAGGGAGGACCATCAGAATAACATCAGTTTCTGTGACAAAAACCTGGCAAGCCAGAAAGAGCTGACAAGACATATTCAGGGCACTAAACGAGAAAAATGTGCAGCCAAGAATACTTTCTCTAGCAAAACTATCATTCAGAATGGATGGAAAGATAAAGAAATTTCAAGACTGGCAAAGTTTAAAAGATTATGTGACCACCAAGCCGGCACTACAAGAAATATTAAGAGGGGTTCTACAAAAGAAGAAAGAACCCAAGAGTGACACAGAACAGAAATTTACAGAGACAATCTATAGAAACAAGGACTTCAGAGGCAACATGATATCAATAAAAACTAATCTTTCAATAATCACTCTTAACATGAATAGCCTAAATGCTCCCATGAAACAGCACAAGGTTGCAGATTGGATAAAATGACAGGACTGATCCATATGCTACCTATAAGACACACATTTTGAACCTAAAGATACATCCAGACTGAAAGTGAAGGGATGGAGAACCATTTTTCATGCCAATGGGCCTCAAAAGAAAGCTGGGGTAGGGATTCTTATATCAGATAAATTAGATTTTTAGCTAAAGACTGTAGTCAGAGATACAGAAGGACACTACATTATTCTTAAAGGGTCCATCCCACAAGAAGATTTAACAATTATAAATATTTATGCCCCCAACATGGGAGCAGCCAACTACATTAGCCAATAGAAATAGTCATATTGATAAGAATACATTAATTGTAGGGGATCTTAACATGCCACTGTCAGCAACAGACAGATAATCTAAGCAGGAAAAAAAAAAAAACACAATAGCTTTGAATGACACATTGGGCCAGATAGAGCTCATAGACATATACAGAACATTCCACCATAAAACAAGGGAATACTCATTCTTCTTGAGTGCACATGGAACTTTTTCCAGAACAGACCACATACTGGGTCACAAATCAGGTCTCAACTGATACCAAAAGACTGAGATTATTCCCTACATATTCTCAGACCACAATGCTTTGAAACTGGAACTCAATCACAAGAAAAAGTTTAGAAGGAATTCAAACACGTGGAAGCTAAAGACCATCCTGCTCAAGAATGTTTGGATCAACTAGGAAATCAAAGAAGAACTTAAACATTTCATGGAAACCAATGAGAATGAAGACACATCAGTCCAAAACCTATAGGGTATGGCAAAGGTGGTCCTAAAGGGGAAATACACAGCCATCCAAGACTCATTCAAAAAAATTGAAAAATCCCAAATACACCAACTCTCTTTATACCTTAAATAACTGGAAAATCAACAGTGAATTAAGCCAACTCCACATACAAGAAGGGAAATAATTAAGATTCGAGCACATATTAGTGAATTAGAAACTAGAGATAGAGTAGAACACATCAACAAAATTAGAAGCTGGGTCTTTGACAGAATTAATAAAATCGATAAACCACTGACCAAACTGATCCAAAAGAAAAGAGAGAGGACCCAAATTAATAAAATTGTGAATGAAAGGGTAGAGATCACTACTAACACCAAGGAAATAGAAACAATCATAGCAAATTATTATAAACAGTTATATGAAAATAAGTTAAGCAACCTAGAAGAAATGGATGCATTCATGGAAAGCTATAAACTTCTAAGACTGAAACAGGAAGAAATCGACAACCTGAATAGACTAATATCTAGTAATGAGATTGAAGCAGTGATCAAAAAACTCCCACAACACAAGAGTCCAGGACCTGATGGATTCTCTGAGGAATTCTATCAAACATTCAAAGAAGAAATAATACTTATTCTCCTGAAGCTGTTTCAAAGAATAGAAACAGAGGGAAAACATCCAGACTCTTTCTACAAAGCCAGCATTACCTTGGTCCCCAAACCAGGCAAAGACCCCATCGAAAAGGAGAATTTCAGACCAATATCCCTGGTAAATATGGATGCCAAGATACTCAAAAAGTTCCTAGCTAATAGGATCCAACAGTACATTAAAAAGATTACCTACCACGACAAGGTGGGATTTATCCTTGGGATTCAAGGGTGGTTCAACATTTTCAAATCAATCAATGTGATAGAACAAATTAATAAGAGAAGAGAGAAGAACCACATGGTCCTCTCAATTAAAGCAGAAAAAGCATGTGACAAAATACAGCATCCTTCCTGATTAAAACTCTTCATAGTATAAGGATAGAGGGAACATTCCTCAGCCTCATAAAATCTATTTATGAAAAACCCACAGTGAATATCATTCTCAATGGGGAAAAGCTGAAAGCCTTCCCATTAAGATCAGGAGCATGACAAGGATGCCCACTCTAGGTACTACTGTTCAACATAATGTTAGAAGTCCTAGCAACAGCAATTAGACAACGAAAAGAAATAAAAGGTATTCAAATTGGCAAAGAAGAAGTAAAACTCTCTCTCTTCACAGATGACATGATACTTTATATGGAAAACTCAAAAGACTCCATCTTCAAATTACTAAAACTCATACAGCAATTCAGTAATGTGGCAGGACACAAAATCAGTGCACAGAAATCAGCTGATTTCTTATACACTAACAATGAAACTATAGAAAGAGAAATTAGAGAATTGATTCCATTTGCTACAGTGCCAAGAACCATAAGATACCTTGGAGTAAACCTAACCAAAGAGGTAAATGATCTGTACTTGAGGAACTACAGAACATTCATGAAAGAAATTGAAGACATAAAAAATGGGAAAGTATTCCGTGGTCATGGATCAGAAGAATAAACATTGTTAAATGTCTATACTTCCCAGAGCAATCCATACTTTCAATGCCATCCTGATCAAAACTCTACCAGCATTTTTCAAAATGCTGGAACAAACAATCCTAAGATTGTATGGAACCAGAAAAGACCCCGAATCACTAAAGAATTGTTGAAGAAGAAAAACAAAGCTGGGGGCATCAAGTTACCTGATTTCAAGCTTTATTACAAAGCTGTGGTCACCAAGACAGCATGGTACTGGCACAAAAACAGACACATAAACCAATGGAACATAGTAGAGAGCCCTACTCTATGGTCAAATAATCTTTGACAAAGCAGAAAAAATATCCAATGAATAAAAGATAGTCTCTTTGATAAAGGGGAAAATTGGACAGTTATATAGAAAAGAATGAAACTTGACCATTCTCTTATACCATACACAAAAATAAACTCAAAATGTATGAAAGACCTCAATGTGAGACAGAAATCCAACAAAATCCTACTGAATATTTACCCCAAAGATACAGATGTAGCGAAAAGAAGGGCCATATGCACCCCAATGTTCATAGCAGCAATATCCATAATCACCAAACTATGGAAAGAGCCAAGATGCCCTTCAACAGACGAATGGATAAAGAAGGTGTGATCCATATATACAAGGGAATATTATGCCTGCATCAGAAAGGATGAATACCCAACTTTCATATTGACATGGAAGGGACTGAGTGAAATAAGTCAAGCAGAGAAAGCCAATTATCATATGGTTTCACTTACTTATAGAACACAAGGAATAACATGAGGACATTAGGAGAAGGAAAGGAAAAGTGAATTGGAGGAAATCAGAGGGGGAGATGAACCATGAGAGACTGTTGACTCTAAGAAACAAACGGAGGGTTTTAGGGGGGAAGAGGGTGGGAGGATGAGTGAGCCTGGTAGTGGCTATTAAAGAGGGCACATATTGCATGGGCCACTGGGTATGGTACATAAACAGTGAATCTTGGAACACTAAAAAAATTAAATTAAATTAAAAAAATAGAAGATCAGTGGAAGAATAATTATTAGAAGCTGAGTCTCAGACACTTTAATAGGAGTTGAACTTGGGTCCAATTATGCCCTCTTGCCAAAGCAGAACAATTTTTGTTGGTGCATTTTCCCATAATTTTTAAAATAGTTCTCATTCTTAGCTCACAAAATACTTCCTTCATAGGGGGCAATGAAGCCTGAATTTGAATCTCCCAGGGTTATTCTGGTGACATATTTAACAAGGGTCCTGGTCTCAAACTTAGTGTGTCTACCTCTTCTTTCCATTAGTTTAAATCTGTTTCCTTTCTGAACTTGTATGTTAGTCCATTCTTCATTTTTGAAAGAATACAGTCTACCTTCTATTTATGCTAGACAGTAATTTTATTTTGATCTTTTTTCCTCTAAATTTTCTCATTTTATATTGTTCCCAGGACAAACCCACAATTTTCTCTTCTGCTTTCCCACCTTCCATCCAATCCTGAGCATTTCCAATATACTCCCTCACCAGAGGAGTGCCTATGCCGGGACTCTTATTTATATTTGAATCATTTTCTATATCAACTACTACCTCTACCTCACTTATAGTCTTAAATCTTTATCTGTGAGTTTCAGAAGATTCAGGATTCTGCTGCTATACCGTATTACCTCTGCGTTTTTCAAAGCTCTATATTCTTGACCTTTTCCTATAATCTTTGATGGCTTCTTCCATTTTTTTTCTTGACTCTCAGTTACCAGCTTATTTGCTTTATTCTTGATATATTTTTAACTTGCTCATACCCTCCTCTTGAAATAGTCCCATAAAAAAAAAATCACAGTGCAATGTAGCTAATTTCATTGTGTTTCTGTGAAGTTTATCTCACTTTATCATGCAACGTAAAGCAGCTGAACTCTTGAGTCTGTGCCAGAAAAATGTATTGGAAACTGCATACAATAATGGTATACTGTATACAGTATGGCATCTATCATTAAATGTTTACTGAGTTGATGACTCAAGAGTAATGTTACAAACAGAAATTACTCTTCTATATCATAAAAAAGTTCTGACTCTAACTCAGAATGAGATAGGAAAGCCCCTTACATTTCGAATTCTTGATCTCTGCTTTCTGTAGTTTCTGGCATTTGTGTTTTCTTGATTATATCGGTGTAGATACCAATAAGCAACCTCCTCCCTTCCTCTGTCCCATTTTTCTGCTTCTGTCTTCTAGGTCTGGAATACCAGACAACTAATTTTAGGAAAATAAGGTACAAAAGTAAATAGGCTCAGAATCTGATCCTTATTCTTAGGGTAGTAGAAGTCCATCCTGAAAACAAGTTGTGGAAACTTAGTGCCCGGATTTGGGGGCTTATATTTTATCTCCTCAAAAGCACATTTTGTACCCCTGGGTTCAAAATGCAGAGGTTATTAAATCTGTCAGTGAGGAGTCTAAGGGTATGTTAAAACTTTATTCAGCCTCTGAGATGCCCAACCAACTCATTTTGATCAAGAGAATGACTGGAAGCCTTTTGGGAATGGTGATATTCTCTAACAAAAAAGTTATTTTTGAAATTTCAAAAAACAAAGTTATTTGAACTTCTGTTTTTCCCTTTCAAGTTCTTTGGGCCATATGTCAAGAGATTACATTTCCTGTAGGTTAGGGATATTTGAAGAAATAAAACAAAAGTGTTTTGTGTACATTTAACTTTGTAAACCTGTACCTCTCATCTCTTGAAAGTAATTAGAAGTAGGCCTGGAGAGAGAGCATGGGGGTGCGCCTGGCCGCACAGCTGCAAGGTACCAGAAATGCTGGAAAACTAGAACTCCCAAACAGCAAAATAATTCGACCGTACACAAGGAATATAAAGCCAATGCACTCATTCATTATTCACAGACTGAAAGAATTTCAGTCCCTAATTTTTACCATGAGATCCTTCACACTCCATTGAATTTTGTGGGGGTGGGAAATGATTAGACAATGGCTAGCTACACTATAACATTTCTAGAGGAGCCACAGGGAAGTCTCTGATATTTGGTTTCTGTGAATACCAAGAGAAGTCTTTTCATTGCTCTTCTAAAGGAGAAATTTCTGGAAAGTCAACGATATAAACAAGCACAGCCTGCTCCATTGTTCTACAACCTC
Organism: Spilogale gracilis; assembly: GCA_004023965.1. Classification (NCBI taxonomy): domain Eukaryota; kingdom Metazoa; phylum Chordata; class Mammalia; order Carnivora; family Mephitidae; genus Spilogale; species Spilogale gracilis. The sequence goes on from PITA01000944.1 coordinate 28,593, forward strand.
TTTTGAGAACAAAGAGCTGAATAGCTTCCAACTGTATTCTGCTGAGCCCTCCTGTCTCCGACCCAGAAAAGTTGCAAGGCAGCCTGGCTAGAACTTTCTCCTGACCTCACTGTGCCTCACGAAAAGGACCTGAATGTAAGTGGTTGGATATGAACTCAGTTGTGTTTTTCAAGAAGGTGTAACACTGAACCATCAGAAACTTATTATTATTATTATTATTTTAACACATTATGCTTCTGCCTGCTATCCTCTTCTAATATCTGGAAGACAATGACATAAACTTCCATCCCAGGCTCCCAGTAAAAAATTCGTGAAAAGCTCTCTTACTCTCTGTTAGGTCACATAAGAGTAAAAGTCTCTGCCACCAGTCCTTGGAGACAGGAAAACGTAGAAAAGTGAGAGGACGCAGAGCCTTAGTTTGTTGCTTCCAGAAGGCCCAGGAGTTCGGGTGTGGTTAGTACAGACAAGGACAGGGAAAGTCACCCCAGGAGTGTGAGATAACGTTGCCCTCCAAGAATAAAGTCAGGAAGATTCAAAACATAATGGATGAGATTAGTTATCTGCAGAAATGACGTACCCTAAGGAGTAGCCAAAAAGATTATGTGGAGAAATTTAGAAACACCCTGAGGAATTTGACAATAGCAGAAGCTTGATTGTATCCATATATTTCCAGCAACAATCTAATCAAAGTAAATGGATGAAGCTGTAACACAATCAAGCAGTAACTTAATCAGTTATAGTGAATAGATTAAGTACTCTAATCACAATCAATTGTATGGCAACCCACCTGAAGAAAGGGCGGCTGGGAGGAAATGGGGAGCACTGGACGCAGTAGCTTGTCTGGGCCTCCAGCTCCCTCCAGCGTGGGAAATGTGGCAAACAGGTAGGACTCAAGGCTGTTTCCATGGTAATTTGGATTCAGAAGGCTTAGTCAGGAGTGCATTTGCCTACAAGGAGAGAGTGCACTTGTTAGCAAAGCAGCAATCCTTACCGGTTTTGAGGCCAAAGGATTGCATTTTTAGAATTACAGTAATTGTCAAAGAACAGTCAGTAAAATTAATTAAGTAACTGGCTACTATTAGCTCACCCATCATTTATGAAATGCCTGCTGTACTCAAGCCATTGGCCCAGAAGCTGGGCAGGGGTGTGTGTGTGTGTGTGTGTGTGTGTGTGTGTGTGTGTGTGTCAGTGTTGAATCAGGACACCCTTGCCCACATGGAGCATGGTAAGAAGGAAGACAGGCATCAAACAACTAGTTAGATGATAGATTATTTTGTTATAATTGTGACTATTTCTAGGAAGAAAACATACAGAATTTACTTGAACAGGAAAACATTACAGAGGCCCCTGAGCTGATGGGAGGTTTAGAGATAGCTTTCATGAGGATCCCTTTGGTTGATTTAGGCATATCTTATAAAGAGGAAAGAGATGAAAAAAAGACGAGAAGAAATACACGTTGTAGAGTAAAATTAGACTAACCCCGTGAATAAAGCAGGTAGTAGCTCAGAAATGATCTGTGACGAAACAATTACTCACACAGAGACTGGAAAGACTACTGCTAATATTCTCTTGAGAGCGGCACCAAGGGAGGCTTACCCATTAATCCATATTCTAGAGACCTTCTACTATTTAGAAATGAACTAACTCGGTATTTTTGGAACTGGTAAGAGCTGGGAAGAGTTTACACCACCAGAGTTGACCATGGATCAGAATTACCTATGTTCACTTGGGAAACAAAATGAGCGTGCTGGAAATGTGATATGGTTGCAGCCCCACATTACAAAGCACCAGATGATCAGCTAAGGTATTTAGACCGATTTGGGGATGCAAGACCATAAGGCATAAAGGCAGAATGACTGCAAAGTGATGGGCAAATAGAGCTCTCCCCTGTAATTTCCTACCCGAGGCAGAGGGTTATTGAAAAGTTTTAGATCAATCATGCACATGCTCTAAGTGGATCTCAAGGGCACTCAGGCAGAAGCTGCATTGCCCAGGAAAGTGTTAGAAGTGGAGTGCCAGGACATAAAATATGGAGTGCTAAATCGCTGCTCTGTGTAAGATAGAAGGAAAGTGCAGGCCTATGTTAGCTCCCCAGTCACAGATGAGAACAGAAAGGAAGCAGGAGCTGATGAAGCAGCAAATAGCCTTATAGAAACACCGCACCTTCTTGCAAAAATACAGGTAACATTTTGGAAAGAAGCTCCAAAGAAAACTGATTTACTGACTATGGCCAGAATTATAAGGCAGTAAGCATTGGATTCTTTATGTATTCCTTAAACTTTGATTGAGAAATCATTTGTTTAGGGTATTAGACTTAATGTTAGGAAGAGTTTTTTACCAAATCTTGCCTTTTGGAAGTTTACGGTTTAACACACACAAGAACTGGTGACAAAGCAATTCAACCCAAAGAAAGCCTGCAGAAAAAAGTTTTTTAAAAATGAGAAGGAAGGAAGTGGGAGCGAGGGAGGGAGGGTGGGAAAGAAATTCTAAGGCACTGTGTACAAATAAACCGGTTAAACTCTTTTCCCTGGGTCTCTTAGCTTCTGAAATCTTAACTTCAGTGAATGTTTGTTTTCTTCATTCCCATCCCCTGTGAATCGTCGATTGACATTCAAGACAGGATGTTTCACACCTTGAGATGAGTGCTATTTGTTTTGGTTTCATCTAAAAGTCTATTGGGGAGTTTTAATCAAGGAGTCTGCGTGAGAGTTAACATGTTTAAAAGTAAGAGTATCTCATTTTAAACAACCCTGTGACTGAACCAACCACTTACCCAAAGAGGGAAGGCAGAAAGAAAAGCAGGTTGAAAGTGACAGCTAGGAAACACAGCAGAGAGCAAGGACCAGAGTGCTTGCAAAAGGCACTAGGAGCAGAAAAAACGAGGGAAGGGAATCAGCAGAGACTGATGTAATTACATTATTCAATTATGCAAATAATTGACATTGAAACCCATTCAGAGGCACAATGTTTTAGACTTGGAAAGGGATGTCAGAATTCTTCCAACACCACCTCCTTGTTTTATGTCTGAAGACTCTGAAGTCCAAGAGACCTTCCGTCTCTCGGCAGAGTTGCACATTATTTAGCCACAATTATTTTTACCATGTAGTGCAGGATCGGCATTAGAAACTAGGTTGCCTGACCATCCGCTGCTCTTTTCTCAATCTCACGTTCCCCATTTCATTTCAAAATGAGTCATTATTACAGCATATTTTAAAAAAGAAGCATTACAGGCTGTTTTTAGTATGGTAGATGAAAACGTTTTCTAAAACCCATGTAAATACTCCATTCCAGAAGAGTGGTTCATGGACTGGAGCTTGCCCAAGAGCTCCCCGAGGGCTTCCTAAGGCAAACATCTCTGGCCCTAATCCTGGAAAGTCATCCAAGCTTTAGGGAAACACTGATGTGACCAGTCCACATTTTTATTAGTTTTCCTAGTACACTCCCAGAAGTGGCTAGCATTTATAGTAGATGGACTCTGGGAAGTTTGCGTGAGAGTAACCAACAATTTGCAATGAGTCAGAGACATGAAAATAATTACCACGACCCAAGTTGGTTGAGTTGGGCTCTAGTTATCTCCCACAGGTATAATACAATAAACAGGCTCTCTCCATGCCAAGCACCTCATATACAAACTCTTCTGTACCTACAGGCTCCTCCTAATCTCCACCTGTTTATGGCAGGCCAACTCCTCACCTCCAGTGTTTCTTCCTACAGGAAGCCTTTCTGATGTCCCTCAGGTTGCCATAGGAACTCTTTGCCCTGTTTCTCTATGACATCTCATCATATTGGATCTAACTGCAATTGTTGCTTTGAATGTTTACTTCCCCCCAAGAGTTGAAACAACGTGGTCACAGCAACAGCTCCCTAAATATTTGTTAAAATATTACAAAAATGAGGATAACCAGAGAAAACAAATATAAAATATATGCCATAGAACTAATTCTCTGTGAGTGAAATTCATGGTTTTTAATTCTGTTTATTACCCTCTATCTATCTTATCCTTGGTAGACCATAAATAAAATGAAAACTAACTTCTGTCAAGAAACAATAATAAATGTACTAAACATAATTTGACATGATAGAAATCTTCCATGCAAATATTCAGGAAGTGCCACCCAAAAGTTTAGCACCAACAATGATGATTCCTTGATTGCCAACCTATTTCCTTTAGAGGTTTGATTCCTAGGATTTTACAATGGGAAGGAGCCTTGATGGAAACTGAGGTCCTTTCTAACTATATCTGCCCTTGGTGGAGGTCAGTCACTGAATTTATTTGATGACATCCAGGAAGGACCTAAACATCTCACACTGTTCCCAGTTTAAAGAACTCCAATTCTGAAATTTTTGTTCTATTAAACTCGTAAGCTCATGTCTCTCAGTTCTATTTTTTTGGACCTGTATGAAAAAACATAATTTTTTTTGTTCATATTAGTCCCTCAGTTCTGTTCAGCTGTTTTCTTTAGTTAAAAAAAAAGACAGGAAAAAAGGATACTCATTTAAGAAAGTAATACTTACCAAGTACATTTATTAATTCAAATGCAACTATATATTTACTGTAAAAATATCATCACTGAGGTATATATCTAAAAGTAATCTCATCCAGAAGGGATGTATGTGAATGCGCAAATCAAATTTGATCAAAAAATACAAATATGAATGATACACATGCATTAGAGGAATTTTACTAATGGATTTTCCTATTGTCATATTTCATAAGTGCTTTCTGGTCACTGGTAATATCCTTATTTCTATATTTTTCACTTATAGAACTTTATTTCTGTGAACATAAGGAGTACTATCAAAAGAAAATTTAAAATGGCTGTATACCATCAAAGGTTAGAATCCCAACCACAATTTCATTTCATGGTGTTACTCCCATCCAGTTCAGGACAGCGGATAAAACCTCCCTTCCTCTTGAAGTCTCTATGTCTGATAAAAAATGGAATACTTGAGTTTATGCAGCTGTTCATGGGCTAATTATCTGCAATCATTTCTGATTACTTAATAGGCCATGGTAGGATGTGTGTTTGCTGCTATGTTGAGTTTAGACATTAGGCTTTAATGTGCTGATATGGTTAATTGTTGTGCTCACTGCTGCCTGCTAATAGACCATTCCTGAAAATGAGACCATATCTCAATGGAATTTGCTTGTTTATTTTAAATAAGTAATAACTACGAACTCAGATCCTAGATCCAGTGTTTACCATTTTAAGAATGCACTTTTTAATGCTGTATCATTTCTAATGCATTTAAATTATTCAAGTTTGGAGAACACACGTTATTAAACTAATGAGTCAATAACCAACTCTAATACTTAGATTTCACATTCTTCTTGCTCCATTCAGCTTCCTAAATTGTTTTCTGCCATTGATAGCAAAATAAATTTTTTAAATGTGGCCAAACAAGCTGAAAGTAATAACACACTAATGAGAAAAATATATGCATATTAAAAGCAGACAAGTATTTATTAACATGTGAGCCAAGATGCCAACACGAGCGGTCGGTCGAAGTGACATAGAGGTGCTAACACACAAGGTGGATGCGGAATAGTTGTAATGACGCTGCTAATTTGCTTTGCAGTTTTGCATTTTATGATAGCATTTAGTCCAAAAAGCTAGTGTGTAGTTTTAAAAATTTAGAAGATTGTTCTTTTGTCGACTCCCTCCATATATCTGTGTTTCTGACTGCCAACAATGGGTGCAGAGTGTCCATACAGATTCTGTTAGTGTTTCTTTCTCTTTCCCTTGCTGTTCACAAACTCTGTTTTTTTTCTTCTATCATCACAGTTTCATTTCTTCATTTCCTTTAAACTTCTGTCTTTTTCTTTTCTTGCTACTCTTTAATTGGAGGAGCCAGTAGGATCCAAAGAATAAGTAGAAAGTGTTCCAAACCCCAAACTCTCAGCTTTCCTTCTGCAACTTCCAAGAACAGAGTCCCTCCATCCTCTGCCTGCTCCAGGCCTTGTCAGCACTGGATTGATCCCTTTTAAAGTAGACTTCAATGAAAGGGACCCTGAAGATTGTTTGGGTCCTTTGCTCTGGGTGACACAGTACAAATCTATACCCTGCTTTCCCAGAAACACTACACATGTAGTGCTTCTGTGAACTTAAAGCTGTTTCTCTTTTATAAAAAGATTTTATTTATTTATTTTTTTATTAGAGAGAGAGAGAGAGAGAATGAGCAGGGAAGGGTCAGAGGGAGAGAGAGAAGCAGATTCCACGGTGAGTAGGGAGCCTGATGTAGGTTCAGTCCCAGAACCCGGAGATCATAACCTGAGCCAGAAGGCAGATGTTTAACTGACTGAGATGCCAGGCGCCCCGCATCCAGGTCTCCTTTGCCATCAAAGAAACAGGGAGAGAATCGACCTAGAATTGTACTGACATTGATTTATATTCCTTATTGGATTTATGGGATTTCCATTTAGAATGTCATATATGCCTGGATTTCTCTAAAACTTTGGATTTCCTTCACGAATTAAGGTTCTTAGTGGTTCTTTCTTGTTTTCTATGTCTAAATTTTTGAGGTATCCCTGGAAACATAAAACTCACCCCAGCATCTCCTTCCTCATACATTCCTTTTTTTTTTTAGAGTTTTTTATTTATTTGATACACAAAGAGACATCACAAGTAGGCAGAGAGGCAGCAAAGAGAGAGGAGGAAGCAGGTTCCCTGCTGAACAGAGAGCCCAAAGCGGGGCTCAATCCCAGGACTCTGAGATCATGACCTAAGCCGAAGGCAGAGGCTTAACCCACTGAGCCACCCAGGCACCCTATACATTCCTTTTTTAAAAGTTCTGGGCTCTCTGTTCCCCAGACTAAACATGAACTTCCTGGGGGACTCATGAGAGCCTCTATCTGGTAAAATTCAAATCCCTCTGTGAGACCACTGGCACCATCCTTTCCTCTCTGAAATTTCCCATGGTAGTTGTGGCCGTAGTAAGAAGAGTAGTAATAATAAAGATAATAAAATGAAATGGGAGTATTTTTTTAACTTCCAAGTGCTGTGCTAAGCCCTTTAAATGGATACAGTACTTTATCCTCAAAACAGTGCTATGAGGTGGTACTGCTACCATGATTTAATTGATGAGTTAACTGGTACTTAGCTCTGTACTAGTAGCCAAAGCTTAACAAAATATGTTCAGGGTCACATGGCCATGGTCAAGGTCAAGGAAGCGATGGGGGGGTCTTTGAACTAACAATCTTAAGAACTCAATCTTAGTCCAGAAACTGCAAAATTAAAGACTAGACATCCAGTTCCCTGCAATGCTGGCATACATGCCTTCTTCTCATTTGTTCAGAAAGCCCTCTGTTCACATTTGTTCACATTGGTGATCCAGCACAGGTCCCCAGGTGCACTGGCTTGCTGTCTGCCCCTGGGCTCCTGCAGGGGGGACAGGGACTTACTTATTTTTACATCCTCGGAACAAAGAACTGGCCCATCTTGTAGTAGTGAAATGGATTAAGTCTTCCTTTACAAAGATTTTTCTTCCTATACATACCTTTCCTTAAGATACACTATTTTGAGGGGCGCCTGGGTGGCTCAGTTGTTGGGCGGCTGCCTTCGACTTAGGTCATGATCCCAGAGTCCTGGGATTGAGCCCTGCATCAGGCTCCCTGCTCAGTTGGGAAAATTGCTTCTCCCTTTCTCACTCCCCCTGCTTGTATTTCCTCTCCAGTTGTGTTTCTTTCTGTCAAATAAATAAAAACTTAAAAAAAAAAGACACACTATTTCAAGCCACTCAGGACTATTTGGTATTCCCCACACATCCCCCGCGCGGCTGCTCTTAGATACCATAGCGTGTGCTATGCTCACTGCCTGAAAGGCCCTTCTACGTTCGCAAACCTTCACTAAGGTGGAATTCTAGTCGCCGTCTCTTTCTGGAAGCTCTTCTAGCTCATGAATCAGATGTGCGTGAGCTCTCCTTCACTGTTCTTTCTGCCCCTTGTGTACAGGGCTAGTACCCCTGATGATTTTCTACCTCAGAGACTGCCAAGCTTTTCTTTAAACCTATGTCATATTGATTTTTTTTCACATAGTAGGTGCTTGATAGAGATTAAATGAATTCAAAACTGAGAAGTTATTTAAACCAGTTGATTTGGTTTTCTATAAAATGAAGAGGTTCAAACTCATGGGTACTGGGACTTGTAGGTACATGTTTTCATCTCTGTTATTAAATACAGTTTAGCAGTAAGGCAACATTCTTTTTTCTTTTTTTCCTTTTCAATGATTGCATACCCTTTGATCTGATTAGTTTTGGTCTGTTCATTTGCAAGCAAATATCTATAGAATGCCAAAAAAGAGAGAGAGAGAGAGACTTTCATTTAAGTTACTAGAAAGATTTAACAGCTTTTAGAAACAGGAATTTCTTTCTCTTTTGTAATAAACCGGCAACATTTTCTACAATGACATTTAAGTGCATTCATGTTTGAGTAGTGGTAACAAGGTTAAAAACGTTCAGTAGGCTGACACTATATTAAACTTTTATCTATTAAATTCAACAGATGCTTACCAAGTTTCTTCTGTGCAAGGCACAATGCTTGGCAAGATTCTGTGAAGAACAAAGAAGAGTTTCATAAAATCCCTTGAAGAGGGGAACATCAGGAAATGCAGATAGGACAAGTAACAAAACAGGAGACACACTGTAGTATTAGCTTCAGAAGACACAGCAAGTACTATAAAGATAAACAAAGGAAAAAAGAGGTTACCTCTTTTGGAAAACTCATTAAAACATTTCTTTCACTTCACATACCAACTTGCTAATGATAGTGACTTGGAATAGGTGATGACATGTGCCTTTAGAAGTACCTAAAAATAATGGATTAAAAAAAATGAATGGAAATTAAAGAAATAAAAGCAAGAGAAGGCAGTGGAAATCTCAAACAAATTTATGGGCATTTTTAACATTGCCCATTTACCATGATCACTTTTAGGGAAAAAAACGAGCATAATCTTATCATTGCACCATGATTATTTTCATTTGCCTATATTAGGTATTTGTGCTATTATGAGAACAGCACTTTAATACATAGAATGGAAAACAGCTAATTTCAGAGTGTGGGCTTTCACATGTTGCAGACCTCATTCAAGCCACAACATGTGTGACACAGAGAACTGTCCTACTTAACCCATGTGAACCAGGTTTTCTAAACTGGAAAATGAGAAGTAACAACAATAATAAGCCTATTTCCTGGGCAATCAAGAAGATTCAATGAAATGCTCCAGGGAAAAGACAGCCCCTGTCCCAAAAGAAGGTCCCAGGAAACAGGGGATCTTTACACCATCTTCCTCAATTTACCTCCTACCCCATTCTCAGTCCATCTTCATCCTTGAAATCCTTATATGATATGGGTCCGAAATACCAAGAAACAGGCAGATTAACAGCTCCTCCCAAGGAGCTGAATAGCAGCAGACCACATAACGTGTCCCAGATATGCAGCACAGTGTTGAACAGTAGGCTCCGAAAGGCTGAGCCTGGATCCTGGGCCTGCTGCTGTGGGCATCCATGTTGTCGATGTGGGACAAGATCCATACCTGCTTCCCTCCAGCTAGAAGCATCAGAAGACAAACATGAGATGGCTTCTGCCTTCGCTCCCCCTGCAGAAGGTAGCCTAGAAACACCTGGCAGCCTGTGGAGTCCCCTCTATAACTAAGACAGCACCAGAAGCTCGGAGCAGCAGCCTCAGTAAGAGCAGAAGGAAGCAGGGCAGAACTACATGGCAAGGGCCCGGTGACCTCCACTGTCTCTGGGACCAAAGCCCGCTACAACCTACACATCTGATCTAAGTGGAACAACGTGCTAAAGTATAACACTTAAATAGGCTTGAGATTTCCCTAATATCATAAACAAATATCCAGGAGAGAATAAAAGATCATCCGTCATGCCCCAAACCAGGAAAACCACAAATGAAAGAAGAAAAAAGACGTTCCACCGGTGACAATAATGAGGTGAATCAGATGTTTGGATTATCCGACCAGGATTTTCCAAGTGCTTCCAGAATAAACTCTAAGCTCTCTTGAAACCAATTTAAAAAATGGAAAATCTCAGCAAACAGACATTACGCAAAAGAACCAAGTTGGAAATTATAGGACTGAGAAACATAGTTGCTGACATAAACAAGCTTGCTGGTCTCGCTAGTGGAGACGGCAGACTCAGGGACCACAGCCATCAGAGGGTCCAACATGCGTATCCCTGGGATCTCAGAAGTATGGGGGCAGTGTGTGGGCCTGACACAATGTTGGAAGAAAGAGTGGTGGAGAAGGAGTAGGTATTGCGTCTATATACTTAACTTCTGTCAACTGAGATAAAATGGTACTACTTTGCATAGGATGTCAACACTTGAATCTTATAGCTCCTTTGACCTCTCCGTCTTTATGCGCCATCATAGCATTCCTACCTGTATTGTGCATCTCATGTTACATTATCTTGCTTTCAAGGGTCCCATGCATGGTAAAGAAACTAAGAGAGGATGCCTGGGTGGCTCCATGGGTTAAAGCCTCTGCCTCTGGCTCAGGTCATGATCTCAGGGTCCTGGGATCAATGCCCACATTGGGCTCTCTGCTCAGCAGGGAGCCTGCTTTCTCCTCCTCTCTGCCTGCCTCTCTGCCTACTTGTGATCTCTCTCTGTCAAATAAATAAATAAAATCTTTTTTTTTTTAAAGATTTTATTTATTTGACAGAGAGAAACACAGTGAGAGAGGGAACACAAGCAGCGGGAGTGAGAGAGGGAGAAGCAGGCTTCCTGCCAAGCAGGAAGTCTGATGTGGGACTCGATCCCGGGTCTCCAGGATCATGACCTGAGCCGAAGGCAGTCGCTTAACCAACTAAGCCACCCAGGCGCCCCAATAAATAAAATCTTTTAAAAGAAAAAGGAACTAAGAGCAAATAGGAAATATTTTATATTTATTTAGATACTTGCCTTTCAGGTTTTCTGTGTTGCTTAATAATTTGCATTTCCAGCTATCATCACATTCCTTTGGCATGGACTTTAATGGGCATCGTTCAAATAGTTGCTTTAAAACCCTTGTTTAGGGATGCCTGGGTGGCTCAGTCATTAAGCATCTGCTTTCGGCTCATGTCATGATCCCGGAGTCCCGGGATCGAGCCCCACATCGGGCTCCTTGCTCGGCGGGAAGCCTGCTTCTCCCTCTCTCACTCCCCCAGCTTGTGTTCCCTCTCTGGCTGTTTCTCTCTGCATTAAACAAATAAGATCTTTAAAAAAATAAAAATAAAACTCTTGTTTGCTAATTCCCACGTCTCAGTCATCTTGGAGTCGGTCTCTGTTGCTTTTCTCTGAAACTGGGTCATGTTATTCTGGTTCCTCTTACGTTGCATAATTTGGATGGAATCCTGAATATCACATGGAAGTGGGTCTGCATTTGAGAGATTCCTCTAGAGAATGTTGATATTTTCATCTCCGCCAACAATTAATTTGGTTGGATTCGAACTGCAAATTCTCTCAGGCAATGGATCAAATACTGGTTGGGCTCTTTTGTCCTTAGCTGCTGTGAGTGCAGTCTGGCCATCCCCACACGTGGCTGGGGGGAGGGTGTCAGGCAAGGGCAAAGGCAGATTTAAGCATGGAAGTTGGGGCTCCCCCTCTGGGATCTCTCTCATTTCCCCCTTTTCCAGTGGCCTCTTCAGGCCCCCTTTCTGGCAGACTTCGGCCAGTCCCACTAGGTACTGGCTTTGTTCTGCCCTCAGGATAAAAGCTGTAATGCATGGGAAGTTACCTCCAGCTGGTCTCGCCTCCCAAACCTTATGCCTCTCCAGAATCTGCCAGCATTGGTTCACTCCCCAAGATCCTTGTTGAGTGTGTGCAGAATCTAGTTATCCAGTTGCCCAGAAAGTAGAGTTGGGTTCAGTTATGGCTTGTCCCATCATGGAAACAGAAACCTCCTTGGGGTTTTGAAGGGAGATGTAGTCAAAACTCCAAAGTAGATCTAAATAAATATCATTTTTTTAAGATTATTTATTTATTTATCTATTTATTTATTTGACAGAGAAAAACACAGCGAGAGAGGGAACACAAGCAGAGGGACTGAGAGAGGGAGAAGCAGGCTTCCCGCCGAGCAGGGAGCCTGATGTGGGGCTCGATCCTAGGTCTCCAGGATCATGACCTGAGCTGAAGGCAGTCGCCCAACCAAATGAGCCACCCAGATGCCCCATGAATGTCGTTTTTCAAACATCCATTCTTTCCAAACAAGATCCTGTTTTACAGGTCCACCTGGCTCTTTGATGTTTCTCAGAAAAATTTTCTTTATACAAATCCTGTGTATTTTTTACCAGGTAATTTATTTACACATATAATACTGAAATTGATTGCATTTCTATTTCCTTGGTGTTAGTTTGCTCATTTACAGAAGCCTCATTAAAGATGGGCCTTTCCCTTCCTGTGTCACAAGGAGTCTGCAGTTTTGTTCTGAATGCACATCCGTGTACTTCACATCGGGTCAGCTAAGCTCACCCATGGTCTAGTCTAGTCCAGGTCTGTCTTGTAGTCATTGTCCTGTTGAGCTCTTTGGGTTGGGATCACTGATCTTGGGTTGGTTCCAAGTCTGTCTCTTCAACATAGAGTTCAAACGCTGATAAGACCATAGCTCTGGGCCTTGCTGAGAATTTCATATGCCAGTAACTCCAAGACTCTGTGTGGACAATGTAGTGACAGAATGGGAAAGCAGGGGTCCAGCCATCTTCTCTGCAGTCTTTTTCTTTTCTAAAAATCTTTTTAATAGACCAGATCGGCTCTGAATGGAATTTTCCACAAATATGGAGAAATAATGTAAGACTGAGGTTTCCCTTTTCTTTTGATACATAATTATATGGTTACCTACACTAAGTTTGGGGGTGGGGTATAAAAAACAGAGGGAAGTTAACATGAGAAAAAATAATAGCATATTATTATGCTTTTTAAATGGGCTTGTTTTTCAAAATTAATTTCAGATATTAAAGTCAAGATCAGAAAAATTGAAATCAACTCCTCTTGTAAAAATCTACAGACAACTTCTTCTGTTCCTAAGTGTTACTTTTATATTCTGAATCCCCACAGGTTTCCAGGAAAATGCATTTGAAGTTATCCAAGTGTTTGGCTTATCTCTAGCATCTAAGAGGGAACCAGATATCTGTTGAATAGAATAAAAACAAGCAAATGTTCTTTTCCACAAAGGAGATCTCATTTCTTTAAATTTCATTTAAGAAAACAAGTACTTTAATCATATGTTGTGAAGAGTGGCAATACCTGAGAACACTACTCATTACAGATAGAAGACTTAACCATTTCACTGGAGTATGTAATCCTTTCCTTAAAAAAAAAAAAAAAATCACTCCTTACCCATAGAAGACACCAACAGCAAACTAAAAATACTTTATTGTCATTAGTGAAAAATAGAATATGTGGTACACCTGATGAAACCCACAGTCTTCATCAAGTCCAAATAAACATCCAGACAATGGAAAGATGGCACACATTAAAGAAATATCAATGAACAGCTCTCAAATATTGCAACAACTATAAAATGTGCCACAGATATTCTACAACCTTTCTATTAAACAAAAGGGGATTAAACATTATATAGAGTTTGAAAAAATTAAATGCCAGATATTCTACAGAAGGAGAAGATATTAGCACGCTGGAATAATTTTTATTCCTGGCCCATTTTCTGCCCACTGGAAAAAATTGCACTGTTTTGCCTTTCCAAGAGGACACACAAAAAAATTCTTTCCATTATTAGGTCCAATCTTTCGCACCGTTCTCATGATGGAGCGTTTGCCATGGTTGCAGAATGGGAAGGACAAATCTGCCCACTGCAGGGTGAAAACAGAAGGATTGTAAAGTTTAGATGCAGCTTAGAAATATGTACAGGCTGAGCCTGGGTGCACGTGATCAGTGCACCCCACATTCCCTGCTACTATTCATCTGACATTGTAAAGTTGATACAGGTCATTAGTTCTTGCCCTTAAAAAAAGCTTATAGACTGTAAGAAGACTCTCTCCTACAAATTTGCTTGAATTATGTAGAAAACTACCATGATTGAGTTTTGCTCTGTCTAAAGGCATGCTTATAGGAGTTCTTTCCTCTTTATGTAAAATATTTGAGAACAATCAGAATCTAGCTGTAAAGCAATCATCATATTTCTGCTATCAATCTGTTTCAGTTCAAACATTAAGATCAAAGATTAAGTACGAGTTTGACACTAAAGTTACTTCATATCTTAGGAAAAGGAAGAATCAAATACAGAATTATCTGGATGGATTTAGGCAGATTCCTCTGTATTAGTCTTATAAATTTTGGCCTCAAAGGAGCTTTAGAGCAAGCTGTGATATTAATTTGTTATCTAACATTTTCTTCCATTACATCCACAAAAACTCCTTGAAGAGGAAATGTGTCAGTTCAGGAGGGTGGCGCTACATCGTGCCAGGGGTTAAGACCTGGAAAATTCCTTAGGAAGCTACCACACTGAAGTCAGAGATTCTCTCTCAATGAGCCCAACCCCCAAAATTTTTGCTCCCGCACTGAAACAGAGCATTTTCTTTTTTTTAAGTTATACATCAGATGCAACAACTGGAAAAATATATCCCTTTCAACATTAGAGTTACACTCAGCACAGTGAGAGGCTCATACCCTGAGAAACACAGAAGGTGAGCCTGAGGAAGGAGGACCAGAGATTCTAGTGTCCTATCCCAGCTTCCTTTCCAGGGACACACTCAGATCAGCAAGTGGGGTGAGGAATCGCCCTCTACTTATATTGTTACTGTGCAAGCTTGTGTAACCAGACTCACTAAGTTTACTGTAAATCTAAGGCATGCAAACTGTTTTTCCTGTGTACTTCTATCCAATGCACAAATCCAGGGTTTTGTAGCAGAAGTTAGGAAGAGCACGTTTGCATCTTGGGTTATTCGCCACCTGGGTAAATTACTCCATACCTTCCTATCTTTATAAATCAGGGCAACACATCCACACTTACGGTTACATATGGACATACTAGAATCATCTAACAGCTAAGCTATTATTAGATTACTTTTTATTTTTTTGATGAAGCTCTTTGAATTTTAAGTTCTTCCACATTTAGGTTTCCAACTGAAGTGTCAATATGGCTATTTAAAATTTAATAGGTGGCTCAGTGGTTTAAGCATCTGCCTTCAGCTCAGGTCATGATCAGTGGGGTCTTGGGATCAAGACCTGCATTGGGCTCCCTGCTGGGCAGGAAGCCTGCTTTTCCCTCTCTCACTCCCTGTTTGTGTTCCCTCTCTGGCTGTGTTTCTCTCTGTCAAATAAATAAATAAAATCTTTAAAAAATAATAATAAAATAAAATTTAAAGATGAAAAAGGAAATAAAATTTAAAGATGAAACTGGAAAAATGATTGCTATTCATTATGTTTTTGTTTTTGAGAAGATGGGAGGAGGGGCAGGAGGAAGAGAATCTTAAGCTCTCACAAGGGGCTCGATCTCGAAACTGTGATCGTGACGTGAGCCGAAACCAAGAGTCAGATGCTTAACCGCCTGAGCCATCCAAGTGGCCCACTATTTACTACATTTTAATAACAGAAGTATTCAATAACACTAGAGCAAGCTTGAAAAATCTTACACGTACTTGGAAAAATCCACATTGCGCTTCTCTAGGTAGAGAACACGCATAGAACTGCCTGCCTTTGTTTTCTCCATCCTTCCGCACAACTCGGAGAACGCAGAGGCGGTGGTGTTTACTGCAGCGAGGAATGCCAGCGTTTAACGCACTAGTACCATCTGTCATATTAATTCCAAGTTCACTGAAATGACAGGTTACAAAGTTATTGTAGTGTAACAGTGCTAAGGGGATCATTCCCATGACTTCCCCATTGTGTCAGGATTCTGTTGGTACCAAAAAGTGGACCATTGTCCACTGTAGGTCATTACACACGCTGTGACATCTTTTTAATTCTTGGTTTTCCCAGGTAATCCTAATTTACTTCCAAAGTTAACTATGCACCCAAAGCACGCAATTAAAATTTCTGAAGAATAAAAATAGCTGAAATGTGCACCACTTTACTTTTCATTTGTGATATCCAGTTCTTCTCTTACTTAGCATTACAGTGTGGCCCCTTTTATTTCCTCTAAAATATTCTCAAGTCCGCTGCTCCTTGCCCCTGACCCTGAAGTAACCAGAATGACAGTCTCCTCTAATTATTTTCTCATTGGTAGCAAACTCTCATCAATGGCTCTGACAAGGCCAAAGAGATCACCCTTTCTATTGTCTACTTTCAAGACAAATTTCTATGCTTTTCTTTGATCAAGGCTACTATAATAGTTGCAGTCATATTTCAGCAAGGCACGGGCTGCCTAGCAGAGCAGAAATGTGTGCTTTGTAAAGCTACGAGGGAAGCCTTATTTTCCCCCACAATTAGGATCAAGAGTATTTGCAGGTTAGTTCCACATACAGTGAACAAATTCCAGAAGCCGGACCTCTACTGTTAGCTGGAGAAGCGGAATTTTCTCTTAGAAAAGGAGCTTCATGATTATTTTAAGTTTTTTATATTTTGCACATTTTTAATAATGCCTTTATAAGAATTAGTCTTTTTAATAAATCAGTTGAAGAGAAAAAGAGCTTACATTAATTGAAACTTAAAGTTCTTCCCCTTAATATCTCTATTTTAAAACTTTTTAATGATAAAAAAATTCATCATCTCTCATTTGTTTTGGTTAAAATATCATTATTAAGTAATTTCTAGGAGGGATAAAATATCATTCTTCAATAATTTTTTAAAAATACTTAAAAATCATAAGTACTTTCCATTTTCCTTGCTTCCTAAACTACATTTTTCATATACTTGTTCCTGTGGTGCCTCAAGGTATCATATCCAATTGAAATGTTCAGAGTTTGATGTATTTTCTTTCTTTCCAGTGTTATTGAGATACAACTGACATATGAGGTCTTTTATTTGGTTTAAATTGGTTCAAATTCTGAAATTGGTTTAAAATCACTTATAAGGGCCATCTGGGTGGCTCAGTCAGCTAAGCATCTGCCTTTGGCTCAGGTCATGATCCCAGAGTCCCGGGATCGAGTCCTGCATCAGGCTCCTTGCTCAGCAGGAAGCCTGCTCCTCCCCCTCTCTCTGCCTGCCACTTGCTCTGCTTGTGCTCTGTCTCTCTCTCTCTGACGAAAAATAAAATCTTAAATAAAATAAAATCACTTATAAAACAGATGCTTAAATACATTGCTTTAAATTAACTCAAATATTCTGAGGGTATGAATCTGGTCATGCAGTAGGCATTGCCAAGGAAATCATTATAGTTAAGTATTTTGCCAGTAACTGTTTTGTGGCTACTTTCTTCAGGGTGGGGGACAGTAGCCAGTAATTTAGAAGCAGAGGAAATATCATCCCGAAGTAGCAATAGGCTTTTCTTTTTTCACACTCACTCCATTTTACCAAAGCCATTTTACCAAAAAAATGCACACATGCAAACAAGTTTTCTACATTATTTTGAAGGTGGCTAACTAATTAGATAACAATTAGTTGGGCATTTTCTACCCAGGAGAGGTTTAAATTCCCCTTACTAGTAAAGCTTCCTAGGGACAGGTAAGGTGGAAGTAGGATTAAGGTGGGTGTTAAAAAGCCCCCAGTGTGCCCCCTTGGGTTCCTCATTTCTGACTTTCGTTCCATTGCCTGCTTGGTATAAGTTAAAGACAAAAATATCCACATGCTACGTTATCCCTAGTACTCAAAGTGGGGTCTGCTGACCAGGAGCATTTGCATTACTTGGGAGAAACTGAGAAACATAGAATTATCCACTGTGCTCCAGACCACCCGCCGAACTGGAGTCTGAATGTTAACAAGACTCCCAGATGATTCATACCCACATTAACATGTGAGGCACTGAGTTAATGTAACCATGAAGCTGATGCCACCTGTGATCACATCAACTCTAAATATGCACAGCTAATCTTAATTTTATGATAGCAAACATTATCCAGGATAATTAAATATTCTGATTAATTGAGGACATCTTGGTTCCTCTTTGTTTCCATCATTATTGAAAAACTTTCTAAAATGTAGCAGAGAATTTTCTTAGGTAAATTTAGCATACAAAATAGTTTGACTTGTTTTGATAACTAGAACCATCACCTTGAATATTCATAGTGGATTATAAGTGGACTGTTAATATAATAGATCAGGGGTTGACAAATATTTTCAATGGCACATAGTTTTGGCTGTGGGTCTTAACAACCTCTGTTGTAACTACTCACCTCTGCTGTTGTAACATAAAAAGCAGCCAGAGAAAATATGTCAGCCAATGGGAATGGAAGGTGTTCCAATAAAACTTTATCAAAACAGGAAGTGGGCCAGATTTGGCCCTGTCATGGTAAAGTAAAAGTCATTAGAAGTGAGCAATCCTTGATGCATAATGGGTTCTTAATAAATATTTTTTAAAAGATTTTATTTATTTATTTGACAGAGAGAAACACAGATAGAGAGGGAAAAGAAGCAGGGGGAGTGAGAGAGAGAGAGAGAGAGAAACAGGCTTCCAGAGCAGGGAGCCCAAGGTGGGGCTCGATCCTATGACTCCTCAGGGATGATGACCTGAGCCAAAGGCAGACACTTAACTGAGCCACACAGGCACCTCCAATAAATAATTAACAAATAACACTGGACAGAGATCAGATAAAGACTATTATAAAGAACAAGGACATGACTATGCACAAGTCTGTAATTTTAAAATGGGTAGTTTTCAATGATTGATTTATCATGGTTTAACTTATCTTACAGATACAGTGATTTGTTATAATGAGAACACAGCCTAGGGCACCTGGGTGGCTCCTTGGGTTAAAGCCTCTGCCTTCGGCTCAGGTCATGATCTCAGGGTCCTGGAATCGAGGCCGCATTGGGCTCTCCCCTCAGCAGGGAGCCTGCTTCCTCCTCTCTCTCTGCCTTCCTCTCTGCCTACTTGTGATCTCTCTCTGTCAAATAAGTAAACAAACAAACAAAAACTTGACCTTAAATGTTTTGAACTAATCAGTGTTGCTGAATGTAGATTTTGGAGTTCAGTGGTATTTCAAGGAATAAAACAGGGGTTCCATGACTCATCCTAGATGGTCCCAGGTGGTTCTAAAATCCCTGGGGACTGAAACCTTCGAAGGGGACAGGAAGCATGTCTAAGGGGTCAGAGCCTCCCCGGTGTGAGAGGTGGAGCTCTGCCCACCCTGACTGGCAGGCAGGAGAAAATGTCACTGATTGTGCCAGCTTTATTTCCTCCTCCACGTGAACTTCTGCTCAGCTCAGGAAAAGCCTTAACCTAAAACACATGTGTTCTTTGACTACCCACCACAGTGTTTCACTCTGCATTTACAATAATTGGATCAAAGACTTAAAACTGTTTCTAGCAGTTCTTCTGAACGGCTTAAAAACCAGTTCAACAATCTAATTTATAATCCAGTAGCTGGATAAAATTCAAGTATATCCAAAAGGCAATCTGGAAATATGCCTCCTCAACATAGCATGTATCATGTGGTGATGAGCTCAGTAATTAAGAGAACAAAAGGCGAATTAATTACCATATAATTATTAAAGAAAAAAATAAACTGGTTATAAATTCTGAGTGGACCACCTGCTTTAATCGTATTATGTTGTGAGCTTCTGCTCGGCATCTTGTCCACAAGATGAACACTGTAGCTGCCAGACAAGGAGAAAAATGAAATAAATGACAGTAATTTGCAATTTATTCCTTGTAAAGTAGCTGGGTGCAGAAGGGCTGCTGGGTGAATGTATTTCATCACTTGACATTTATTCTGCTAGTTGATCTTGATTGATTTTAGAGTCTTGGTCCTGGGGTTCTTCCATTCAACGCAGGCTGCAGCATTTCTAAGTAATGCTGTGTGCTGAGATTAATCATATGACCCTATTACTAATGGCTTATGAAGAAATCATTTAAATTTAAGGTTACATTAATGTTTTTTTAAATCCCTAATTCATTAGGGATTGTCTGATCATTAGTTAAATTGTCTGAGATTCTCTACAAAGCACTGAGGAAATAAAAATATGCCAAGATATTTCATCTGAATACAAGGAAGGCCACAACATTTTAAAACATTCACGTCTCCTTCTTCCCACTGAAGCTACAGCACAGAAAAGACTTCAGTAGTATTTTCTTAGAGGATAGTCTCCAACTCAGACACTGCAAACCCTAGCTCCTTCATGACCTTCAAGTGGGGTTCATTAGATATTAATTAGGATGAAAGTGTAAAGGGAGTGTCCTGAGCCAGTCAGTTACACGCTTGGTCCTCACAACTTAATTCAACGTCTGTCATTTCTCAGTATCATGGACAAAAGTCAAAGCAGTTATTATAAATGATTATGAACAAGATTTTTTAAAGAAATCAGCTAAGGAGAAGTCGTCAAGACTAACTTGACAATAAATAGTTCAAGTTGGGATAGAAGACTCGAGATAAAAGCATCTATTGACCAAACACTGCCTCGGAATTATGATATAAGGTCCAAGAGTTCCCAGAGGCTAATCTGGGACGGTACCCGAGCTGGTCGCCTATCTTGCTGCCTGAGGGAAGAATCTCAGCAAAGACACAGCCTATCTGGCGAGAAGCTAATAATGCAACCCCTACCCTCATGTTCACTTTAAATCTCACACACACCAACTTTTATCTGCCTGTCCCCCACTGGTGCTAAAAGACCCATGGGAAGAAGACTCTCTGACTTCACTTCATTGTAAAAATGAAGGATGGGGGTGCGCCTGGGAGGCTCAGTCATTAGGCATCTGGCTTTGGCTCAGGTCATGATCTGGGCATCCTGGGATCGAACCCCGCTTCGGACTCCCTGCTCGGTGGGAAGCCTACTTCTCCCTCTCTCACTCCCCCTGCTTGTGTTCCCTCTATGGCTGTGTTTCCCTCTGTCAAACAAATAAATAAAATCTTAAAAAATTAAAAAGAAATGAAGGATGGACAGCACTTACTTCCAAAAGGAAAGAAAAAAAAAACAGCTGGGAAAAAAAATTGTGGAAAATGTCTCTCTCTGAGGGAAGCCTAATATTGGGTTGTGAGAGTAAGGAAGCCCAGAAAAAGGGTCTGGGCAAGGTAGTGTGGACAGGTAGTTTTAGGTGCTGCCAAGAATCCTAAGAGAAGGGGTGACATTGTTTGTTAACATTGCTGTATCTCTGGCGACAGCAATCAGGTGTGGGAAGGAGATTCTTCTAGATGGGACGTTCATAGTCTTAAAACGTATCTGGTCTGCTAGTACTTACTAATCAAAATGACAACTTTTCAAGTTCAGGTACAAAAGTAGCACACATGTTCTTTGGGCTTATTGGATGAAACAAACAACACCCTCCCACATGGCTATTGAAATAAAGCCATTTTCTTTAGCACAAATGTCACTAAAAGTATCTCTGATCCCTCTCTTGAGAAGAGAAGACACTTAACTACTGTCATGAGTAAGCCTCCCTTTTAGAAGAACTATCTTTCTTTGGAAGAAAAAAAAATGCTAACAGTGGTGATAGGTATCAGGAGGGATATGGGGGATTTAAACATTTTTCTTTATACTCCCAATTTTTTCCAAATATTCTGTATTGAAGTGTAGATAGTTACAGTCAGAATAAAATAACTTTTTACAAATAGATACAGAGGGCGCCTGGGTGGCTCAGTGGGTTAAAGCCTCTGCCTTTGGCTCAGGTCATGGTCTCAGGGTCCTGGGATCTAGACCCACATCCAGTTCTCTGCTTCTGGATGAGGGAGCCTGCTTCCTCCTCTCTCTCTCTTTGACTGCCTACTTGTGATCTCTCTCTCTGTCAAATAAATAAATAAAATCTTAAAAACAAACAAACAAATAGATACAGAAAGTTCTGTTTTCATTCTCTTCCCTTCTCTAACATTATGAGCTAGGGAAAGCAAGGGAAGTAAATTACCATAATCATCTCTCCAGGTTTGATTTACCTTCCAAAATCAATGCAAATTGCTTTAGCAGTGGATGACTTCTGTGCCTTCTTAAAACTTAATGCAAATGCCTTCAAGATCAAGGTTAAACATATCATACCTGGTAGAAAAGCCAGGGTTACCACTTATGAGGTCTGGTGAGTAGGAGTGGGTTGTTTTCAATTTTTTATATGGTGGACTAAATAATTCAGACTGAGAGCAGACCATAGGTGATGCATTTGCTTTGTTAGATGGTTGACTTAAATGGTTTTCTCTGTCCCCGTGACGGTGCAGTGGATCACTAAAACAAACGTGAGTCAGAGGACGGTTCTGAAATTCTCCATCTAGTATCTGATTTGTGCTTTTTTTTCTTTCCAAAGCACTGCATTTATTGCTGAAATTGGCCAAGACAAGGGTTGTAGTTCCAAATGCCGTTTTCCTGTTGATCTTCACTTCTGCACTTGGTTTTCCAAAGCTATTACAAGGATACTTCACCAAGCTGTTAAAGGCAACAGAATATTCTTCATTCTTCATTACCGAATCTGGGAGAAGAGAAAGATAATTTTGCAGTATTTTCTAATATATGGACTATATGAAATATATATAAACAAATATTTATAATATATGGACTATGTGAGATGTCTTCTTATATGACTAAAAACTTATTCACCTATGATAGTGAATATACAGAATGAATAACACAAAGTTACTTTGGACTATTCAGGATTAGTCATCATCTCACTAGGAAATGAAATATTACATAAAGAGCAAAATTTCAACCACTCATAGAGGTTCTGAGGTGGGTTTAACAAAGATTTATATTTGCTTCTTAGTAGGTCTAACCATTTAAAAGTCATTGAGCTATCAATTCCATTACTATGAGGCAACATATTAAAGCAGTGGTAATTCAGAGGTTGGTATGCCATGACGCTTTAGATCATGGCTAGACACCTGTCTCTAGATTACCAGGAATGTTTCTGTGAATGATACAGTAAAGGGAAAGGCTTAGTAAAATTAAGCAAAGATGAATTACAAAGACTTAACATTAATTAAAAATATTTCAGCAAGGCATACCAGAATTTGGGAATCGGTACTGGAGTATGTTCTAAACTGTAGTCTTTCGTACTCAGAGAAATAACAAGAAAATAGTTAATGAGATGCAAAGAGGCATTTCGGCTGAAATGAACAAGGAGACTGAAAACTGTGGTTTTCTGAGGGCTCTCTGCTGAAAGATCCCGAAATAGGAGGCACCATCCCTTCCAGCAAAGCTGTGCACATGGGGCGAGGCCCGCCTTCTCTGGCCCAGAGAACAAAACGCAGTGTGACAGCCGGCACAATGTGGGGTCCACAAGTCAAGAACGAACTTTCTCATCGCTAATTGAAGAAAGAAAGAAGGCTTTGAGAACACAATGGGAACTGCATCAATAAGCGGGTTCTTAATCATGGGCTCTCTCTGAGGTTTAACTTCCTCTGAACGCATGAAATTGTGAGCTGTAGAGTTATTTTGAAGGATTTCAATGAAATCAGTACAATTGTCTGGGTAAAGATTTTAATAACAAGGGGTAGGAAGGATAAAGAAGAGAAAAAATTTAGTGTTTTTCTATTCCACCTGCAATGATATTCTTACAGAAATCCTCCCTTTCAGTTTATGAAGCACTTGGACTGAATAACAAACTCAAAAGTTGCTGAAATCTGCATAAAACAAAGCTTTATTGAATAATTCATTAGAAACAGTAGAGAACAGATGTGATCATCTCCGTTTTTTGAGATACAAAGGCACATACTCTTTTAGTACAAGCATGTTTCCCCCTCCCTGTTAAAAAAAAAAAAGTACTCAATAGACTATTAGTGTGGTTTACATGCAAAGACTGGCAATTCCTTTAAACCTTTCAGAAAGAAGGCATTTGACTTAGTTATGAAATATCAAGATGGAACAAGATATATACTTTTGTATAATTAGCCCTCTTTGAAGTGGAAGGAACTCAAAATCAGAATTCAGGCTTACCAGGAGGCCTTGAAGTCAGGCAAGCGACACAGGTCTTCGAAGATGGGCTATTTATTAGCGTACAGATTACACACGTCCATTGCTCTTCCCATTTCCGAGCCACATGCTCCCCTCTGCTAGATGGCCACCTGATTGTAGTGTTTCTTGTGGGCAACTTGCTACAGAAGGAATTTTAAAATCAATCATTAGCACTGTTACTGTGGTTTTTATACATTCTGGGTATTTTAGGAATTCTTATAACCATTAATATCCAAGTGTGTACAAGCCCTAACTCTCTTGGAATAAAATGTCTCCTCTTGTGCCCTGCTGATTGCTATTAAAGATAGAAATAACAAATAAATGTTTTTATTTAAATCAGAGTTGTGGGTTTGTTGTTCTTGTTTTTAAACCCACTAAAAATAGTTGACAATAACTACTAGGGAACATTTCTCAAGCAATGTTTTAAGCAGGTGGTACTCTTTCCAAAGCCAAGTGAAGCATATCTTTATTCAACCAAATTCGGGAGGTGAGGAGGGGTGGACGAGGGTAGAAAAGACTTAGGCAGAAATTAGAACATGGAAAGGAAAATGAGAAAAATTTTAGTTACTTCATGTGCATGTCTCTCTAGAATTTCTCAATACTATCTACTAAGCCCTATACCGACTAGCTGATCTATGATGAAGAAAATGATTCCTGTCTCATATTACTTCCCTTCAGGTAAAACTGTTTTCGTTTGATATCTAATTAATAGATTAGTGAGAAGATAGTAAAACCAACCCTAATTTTTGGACAGAAAGTAAATCATGATTTCCCAATGGAATTTTTTTAAAAGATTTTATTTATTTATTTATTTACTTGACAATGGGGAGCAGCCAAGGGAGAGGGAGATACAGGCACTCCACTGAGCAGGGAACTGAATGCAGGATTCCATGTCAGGACCCTGAGATCATGACCTGAGCTGAAGGCAGATGCTTAACCGACTGAGGCACCCAGATGCCCCTCCTGTCTGCAATTCTTAATTGACTATTTTTATGCAAAATACTGTTAAAAGCTCTGATAAAGTCCTACTCTCAAATGCGTAGTTCTGTAGAGCACATCACATGGGTAAGCAACATGGCAGAGTCATGGAGTCCTTCAGGATTCCAAACACCCATACTGAGAAAAGCTTTCTGGTAAAGGCTATGGGACTTCCTATCTCAGAGCATGAGTTGGTTGACTTGCAAAGGTACCCTGTCTCCTGGAACATTTTGCTCCTTATGTAAAATTATACCAGTTTTTAAAATTCAGGCTTATCTGGTGAAATAACAGATAGCATAAGAAATCTGAAAACAAGACACATTATGGTTCTTTTATCTTTACTGATTTTTAACGCCACTCTGTATGTATTTCTATGGAACCCCAGACCTCCCATAGAATTTGTGTACTTTGACCTAATTCCTGCCCTCCTACCACAGGAAACGAGTGCAAATAAAATTCATGATCACCCCCCCACACACACACACACACACCCTTCCTGCACATACACCTTCCAACTCGGCTAGTTTGTTTCATCTCAGTAAATGGCACCATTGTACAACTCCACCCATCAGGCCAAAAACCCGGGAGTGGTACTTAACACTTCTCCTTCTCCCCCTCACATCCCACATTCAGTTCACCAGCAAATCCTGTCAACTCTGCTCTGGAGGCAAATTTACTCTGAAGCTACTGAAGCTTCCATAGCCCGGTGTGTTCTCCTCTATGGACCAGAATGGAGAGTGAGCAGAATGCAAGCAGTAACCCCAGCCACGAGATGGAGGCTGAGAGCCCTGTCGGGGGCGTCCATACTGGGGTTCTGGCCAGGCAAGGCCCATGCAATGCCAGTACCATCTTGCATCTGCTCAGGGCCAAGGACGAGGTGCCCTGATGTCTCTACTTTCAGGAGAAGGACCCGAAAAGGTCTGCTGCATTCTTTGCAGAGGGGACTTTGTGACCCAGACTGCAAGGCCATTTGACACATGCACCCCTCAAGCAAAAGCAAGAAGTAGGATGCCAAATTGTCAAAGAAAGTGATTACACACAGTTGTGGCTTGCAGCTGATAAGAGTATCTTATTTGTCTCATGTTTGTGTTTATAAATAACAATTTGTTGTTTCTTATTCTAAATACTCATAGTAGGACCAATCTTAGCATTCATACTTATAAATTATTTTTTTTTGTAAATAAGCCCCCTTAAATTGCATTTCAGCCCTTACCTTTTTTTTCTTCAGATTTTATTTATTTATTTGACAGAGAGAAACACAGCTGGAGAAGGAACATAAGCAGGGGGAGTGAGAGAGGGAGAAGCAGGCTTCCCACCAAGCAGGGAGCCTGATGTAGGGCTCGATCCCGGGTCTTTGGGGTCATGACCTGAGCTGAAGGTAGATGCTTAACAACTGAGCCACCCAGGCACCCCACTACCTCAACTTCTAAAATGATCCTAGATTCAGCCATTTTTTTACCCCCCACTCCCTCCCACAAATTGCCATTGTTTACCATGGGAGCTACAGTTAAGGGCACCCAGATGCCATCCCTTCACTCTGGTCATACTTACAGTCACTTTTCCACATGGCGCCCTCATAATCCTCCTAAAACACAAGTCAGTGTATGTCATCCCTCTGCTCACAATGTTCCAGAGCTTTCCCAGATAACTCAAAGTCAATATACCCCACACTACCCAGAGTGATCTTTTGATATCTTCTCTCCATTCAAAACCTCTGAAAGCACCTCAGCACCCAGAATAAACGCAAAACGTCTTGTCATGGAGGAGCAGCCTCTCCGCCTGAATTCATTATGCTCCGCTCAGAGCCACATCTGCCTCTTTCTCTCCATAAAACAAGTCAGGGACTTCACACTTCTCCAGTCACCTTCCCCTCCACCTTCACAAGGCATCAGACCCTTTCAAAGTCTCCTCAGAGACTTTATGTAGTGTTGCCAGATCCCCTACACATCATCCATAGAGCTCATACATAGATCTTCTTTGTAAGATCTCCTCCCACTGGAATTTAGAGTCCCATGAACAGGCCACAAATACAGGTTAAATGAATGAATTTTGCCTTGCGTGTCTATGGAGGCTGCTTTCTGGAAGCTCATCATTTCTGAGTCGTTGAAGGCAGTGGCCAACCCTCAAGCCCCGCTTGCTCCAACTCCCCAGAAGTCACTCTGTTGAACACTTCCCATGACTCTTGCATGGGCGCATTATCTCCTTTTGATCAGCAAAGTCAAGGTAACTTCAAGGCTCTCTCCTGGACCTTCCTGGCTTTTCTTCATGCATACGCTCAGTGGGTGCAAATACTACCAGATTCGACTCTCATCTCAGGTTATCCCAAGGCAGATCATGGGGAGGGACTCTATTCTCAAAAGCCAGAAGCTTAAAAAACAGATATAGGATGACCTCATCTCTAAGGAGTCTGCATTTCTCAGTGGAGACAAGTTACTAGCATAGGAGGCAACTGATTTCTCTTTGTCTAGACAAAACAGATGTTTTCTTAAGAACAGCAATTTAAATGTTAATGAAAAAGAAAGGTATACAAAATAAAGTAGCAGTTAAAGAAGGTTGGAATAAAAAGAATGAGCGGCTGCCTAACTGCTATTTTCGGGGAACTGACTGCTATTTCAGTCTAATCTGATCCCTCACTCATGAGCACCAATACTTTCTGGAAGCCCCTCCAGAAGGAATTTACCATCAGGAGGCTTGAGCAGGGAGCAGCTTCCATCTGCCTTTATTCTCTCCCCTTGTTTAGCTGTGGAGAGCCCAGGCAAGGTCGCCTTCACGGGTTCCAGGTCCTGAGACTCAAGTTTTGATAGCTTTTTTATTAATCCTGTGAATCCCACCAATATTCATTTTGGCTACATGACCCACAGAGTCCCATTTCTTATTGAGATAATTTGAGCTGGGTCTCTGTCATTGTCCTCAAAAGAATCCCTTTTAAATTATGTTTTTATACATGAAACAAACTCTTTTGCCAGAACAAGCCTACCCTATCAAGGTTAACCCATTACAGATTTTCTTCAGTTTGCATCTCCTGAGTGCTCTGGAAATGCTCCACCCCCCACAAAAATCTCTACCAGCTCAGACCTGCCTTAACAATTGGCTTGTAAACATCAGTAACTTCTCATTCACTAGCAAGAAATTCTCAATATTTTCCAAACTAGATGTCTTTCAAAAACTTTAAAAAAAATATTTTGTTTATTTATTTGACACAGAGAAAGAGAGAGCACAGGCAGGGGAAGCAGCAGGCAGAGGGAGAGGGAGAAGCAGGCTCTTCCCACTGAGCAGGGAACCCGACTCTGGCCTCGATCCCAGGATCCTGAGATCATGACCTGAGCTGAAGGCAGATACCCACCTGACTTAGCCACCCAGGTGTCCCACAGAATATATCTTCTTACAGGAACAAAATTCCCTCCCCTTCGTGTGGTTCTGCAAATGCATGTTCTGCCTCTTGTCTTTGATGACTTTCTATTTCCTTCCACACTGACCTCAAAGGTCACCTTTTTCAGAAAGACTTCCTTGTTCTTCCCACATAGATTTAAGTGTTTCCTCCTCTTGACTTCCACTGCCATAGTACAACCGTGCCCTCTGCCCAGCTTCCATTCCAAACCCAGTGGGGTTTTAATGAACTATTTACTCATTGACTCCCCGCCTTAGACTTGGAGTACTTTGAGGGGCTGCATTTTATTGTCTTTGGATTTCCAATAGCTGACATATAGCAGACACTAATAAAAACAATAATAACAAATGATTTTTTAAACAAGTTTATAAAATAAGGACTAGTATGGAAAAAGAAACGATAGCCCAGTTTCCCCTCACCTGTATAAATTATGCTAGCTTGTATATAAATTAGAGCCAACAACAGATGGTACAAGTATTCAAAGTGTGGCATGATCAATAAAGACTGCACTTTGGGGAGGACTTCATGAAGGAGGTAAGTAAACTCTGTATGACTGAAGGAACATGGGTATTTACATCAATGCTGTGGGACTTTTCATTCTGCTTCAACTTAATTCGAAATGACTTTAACTTAAAATGAGAAAATGCAGTTCACATAAAAAAATTTTCAGGCATTCATGGAGAAAATGAATAGAGTATACTTCATGAAAGAAATCTCTAAGAATAAGGCAAATACTACTGATTTTCAAATGTTTCATTATGTACACATTTATTTTTAGTTGCTTTTCCAAATGACATCTTAAGCTGAATGCCAATACATAAATCAGAAGTAGCTGAGGAGGGAGGAGGGACTGCAGGGCTCAGAATATTTTCAGTAGAGCAAGGCCTCCTCTAGTTCATAGGTGCCCCATGTCTCTTGCAGGGGAAGCCTTGAGCTTTTAAAACTCAACTTCAAAAAACCTTTGGAATGGACAATTATTTTATTTATATGGTAAATAACATATTCCTTTAACAATTTGGAGGAATACTTTTTAAAAAATATTTTATTTATTTATTTGAGACAGAGAGAAGAGAGAAAGGAGAGAGTGAGAGAGAGCAAGAGTGAGGACAAGGGGAGAGGGGCAGAGGGAGAAGGAGATTCCCCCACTGAGCAGGTAGCCAGCCATGGGGCTCGATTCCAGGACCCCGGGATCATGACCTGAGCAGAAGGCAACACTTCCTCGACTGAGCCAGCCAGGTGCCCCAAGACTACTTTTTTTAAAGCCTCAAAAGTTATCAATTCAAAGAAAACAAACATAGAACATTAAGCATTTATTCAGTAAACATTTATCAGACATCCTCTATATGCCAGATACTGTGTTAAATCATTGGTCTGAGAAATATACACCTATAATATTAAGAAAACCACAAACCTGCACAATAAATATATTTATCTAAATACATCAAAGATCTCAGTGACAGTAAAATGGGGTGAGGAAGAAGCTGTGAGAGATTCTGAGAAAAGGAGTGAGAACACGAGGAGAGATGAAAAGGAAGTCACAAGGGGAGGGAGGACAAGAAGCAAGCGTCAGATACACTCGGGACGGCGCAGGTGGGGGCCTCCTGGCATGCCACCTCCAGCCTGTCAGTGAACTTGCCACGGGCAGGATGG
Organism: Spilogale gracilis; assembly: GCA_004023965.1. Taxonomy (NCBI): domain Eukaryota; kingdom Metazoa; phylum Chordata; class Mammalia; order Carnivora; family Mephitidae; genus Spilogale; species Spilogale gracilis. The sequence continues at coordinate 58,520 of PITA01000944.1, forward strand.
CGCCTCCTGGCCCAGGTTCCACAGCGGTACCCTGCTGTGCCCTATTCCTAACCACAACACTGCGCTTTCTTGTCTCACTCTTTTCCTCCTACTCTGGATAATCCCCGAAGCTCACACTTTGGTTCCTTCCTCTCTCTTTCCCTGTGAACTGATCTCTTTTGAATACTTCATTTAGCCACTGTCAAGCCATTACCTGCCACCTGGGATGTGGTCCATAATGCATCTCTTCAGACAGTCCACTGTTGTTTCCCAGACTCAAAGATCATCTATTCTGCTCTATCCCAACTTTCCCAGACCCATATGGTGACCATTTCTATTAGTCTGAAAGTTTGTGCATTGTTCTACATACCAAACATATCCCAATTCTTGAGCACTTCTTAAATTTTTTAACTGAAGTACCTATTTTCTTTTCTATTTCCAGTGTCATGACCTCAGGTCCTGTAAACTTCTCTCACTGTTACAATGTACTAGCTTCTTTACCTGTGAGGTTTAGTCTCACCATTTCCCACTCACTGAAAAGTCCTTAATCTACTGATTTCGGTAAGACATCAACCATTCCCAGAAGGACTAATGATTCCTATTATTTGATCCCATTCTAACTGAAAAACTAGCTTTTGTGGTCCAACAACTCGGAGACTCCCTGTGGCTTAGCCAGTGTTCCCATCATCCCTCCAACATGCCGTGCTAATGAATGGTTAGGGTTTGTGGTTATGCTCTGTCTTTTCAATTAAAGAATTTTTTTTCTCATTTATTTAGCCAAAATTCTATCTTTTTAAAAGATAGAATTCAGGGGTGCCTGGGTGGCTCAGTTGGTTAAGCGACTGCTTTCGGCTCAGGTCATGATCCTGGAGACCCGGGATCGAGCCTCACATCGGGCTTCCTGCTTGGCAGGAAGCCTGCTTCTCCCTCTCTCAGTCCCTCTGCCTGTGTTACCTCTCTAGCTGTGTTTCTCTCTGTCAAATAAATAAATAAAATCTTAAAAAAAAAAGATAGAATTCAAATATTTCCAGCTTTGTGTGTATACATAAACCTCTACTATACCTGAACTCTTGTAACACTTAATGGGCTTCATGTCTGCATTGGTTATTTTGGCCTATAATCACATACTCCTTTATATTATTCATATTTGTCCTGGTCTTTCCTAAAGGGACATAGGGCCTTTTATCAGGGTAACTGTGCATCCAGGAAAAGGAAGTAATCAGACCTCTTGGGAACTACTGGACCCTAGCTCCAAAAAGATACTAATTCCAAGAGACTCAAAACATCACTGTGCTCCACCAGTCCGAGCTGGGGCTTATGGCAGTCAGATGATCAATGGAGTTGTAGGTCAGATCCATCTCAGTGGGTCCCTGAACCTATCCTGTGGTTATTTTCCCAGTTCTGGAAGGCATAATCAGAACAGACATAATCAGCAGCTGGAGGAATCACCACACATGTGTTTAGTAAGCAGTCGACCGTTTCACCCGACAGACATGAATTTTGTAAAGACATCTTGCTTATGTTTTATAATATTCCTTCTAAATAAAGCAAAAACTTTTCAAGATAGTTGCATTTTTCCAATTATTGACTTAATCTACATCTCCTGGTGATCACTTTACAAACGGGATTAAAGTGAAAGGCTGGATATTAACATCTGAGCTGGAAAATTTCTACGATCCAGAACTGGTCCGTGCGCGATATCTTCTTTAGCTTATCCAGGTTTTCTGATGATGTTATTTACTATTTCCTTCCAAGGGTTTAAATACCTTTGAATTATGTTCTTATTAATAGCCTTTGAGTCAGTGATTAGGGCAAATAGTATATATTTAAATTAGATAACTCACCAAACATCAACATGTTGAGGATTTTCTTTTTGACAGCGAGGACAGAAATATGTCATTCTGTTATTCTCTCCTAAGCGACACACTGTTATTTTGCAACAGCACTGACAACAGTTAGGACGTTTATAAACCTTATAGTGTTTAGAGATAACAGATCCCGTTTTATGGCACTAAAAACAGACAAACAAATAACATTATATTATTATCTGTAAGACAGTGTTGCTAAGAAGCCAAAGATACATTCCAGAAAGTCATTTCTGAAAATAATTTGTTGAAAATTGACATGTTTGTACATAAGTCCATATAATCTTCTCTTTCATCTGAGAAAAAGGTATTGACAAGATTCAGCAATATTTGTCAAACAGGATTTGTGTGAAATAATTAAGCCATTATTTTATAACTTATTAGTATTCAAAATTGTTCTTTGCACAGCATTATCTCTTTATCTAAATGGGATGTAAAAGTTCTACAATTTAAAGTCTTTCACGCTTTTAAGTTTTTTTTAATGGGATGTGAAAGTTCTACAATTTGAAATGTCTTTCAAGCTTTTTAAATTTTTTAAGCATTAATTATGTGGTTATAAGAAAAAGACTAGATTAGCTAGAAATCTGATTATTTTTAGAACACTAAAGCTACGCACTTTCTTTCAACAGCCAAAAATTAAAAAAAAAAGAATTATTCTTACAGTGAAAAACTTGAGATCACCTTTTTTTGTTGACCTGGCAAAGGATGCTTTTTCATTTTTAATCTCACAAATTCATTAAAAAGAAAATAAAAATTCAAAAGCCTTCCTATCAAAGAATACATCCCATTTGGTATACATTCTAATTCAAAAGACATTTTGATATTCTGTCACAGTTTTTTAATATTCATATATATTTAAAGCTTCTCAAAAGACAATGTTTTGGGTTTATATCAGCACTGTAAAAATCTCAAAGCCCAGAAATATGACTCGCCACATATAAGTGGAAAATTATACAAACAACTTCTATTGATTTAAGCAAAGTATTAAAATACCCAAAACTTAATCTGAGTCAAAAATGAGCAGTGGTCTATAATCACCTTTCCCGGAAAGAGTAAGTAAGCATACAGAATATTATAATAGTCATAATCCTCAAGGCCGACTTGTAAAGCAAGAGGTTCATTAACACTTTGGGCCAATAAATAAAGACTCCTACCACACCCGCCCATCTGAACATAGTAAAAATGAAAATTTTGAATACAGAAAATAGACTGTGGAGAAAAATACCAGACATATTTATGATACTTCGTTGGAAAGAGAAACTACGTTTTTTGAACTTTATATGCAAATGTATAAGCATATATACGACTTTCAAAATTTACAGGTTAGCAAGTGCTTACTTCATTCTCAAAAGGGTCTCTGTGGTAGATAGAAAAATATTATTATCCCATTTTACAGATGAAGAAACAAAACCTAAATTATCTAAATATTCTAAACCACACAGATAGCAAGTGGCAAAATCTGACTGAGATTTATTCCAAAGAACTGAGTCTGTCTCTCCCTGGAGTTCCTACATTTTACTTTCATATGTCCAAAAATAGAACAAGAGTATAAGCAAAATGCTAACACAGTTGTTTACAAACTCTGTGTAAAGATAATTTAATATAGTTATTGTTAGACAAGTTTGGACTAAGCCATGAATAAAACTTCTAGAAGTGAATTATGCCACCCACGCATCCCTCTACCTTCCTGTACCTCTACACACTGACCACTAGATGGCTATAAACAGCCTTCACATTATTGGTGCAATCCAAAAGGAAATAGCTGACATTTTACAGAACAGAAACATTTTTACTCTTACCCTGTAAAAAAGAATGCTGAAGTCACGTATCATTTTCACAAGGTAATGGGTCTGTTCACCTGTCAACTGACAAACCTTAAAATAGAAAAACAGCTGAAGACCGTTTCATAATTTGTTACCATTGAAAAATAATACCAGTTCTGAGTTCTAAGAAAACTATACACAGATTTAAAATACATGCATATCTTCTAGAACTCTATTTCTCACACATCTATATAATGTCATTAACAATGCTTTAAGAGGTAGCACTACATATACAAAAATACCATTCTTGTTTATAAGTTTTAATTTTAAATAAAAGTAATCCTAAATGAGTATCTCTTCTGTATCAGACATCTTCAAAGTCCCAGCAATGTGTGTCAGCCACCTTGAAAAGTCTAGCTGGAAATGGAAACAAAACAAAATGAAACAAAACAAAACAAGACAAAACAAAAAACTAGAAAGAAGGAAGGGAGGGGAAAGGGAAAAATAAGCACAGGAATAGATGACCATCAAGGTCACTATCTAGCTTTAAAATGACCTGAATTTATATCTATGTATTAAAATCAGAGTACTTGCTAACACCTGGAAAAACGAAGAAATAGCACTTATGGAAGAATTTTGTGTCACGGCATGGCATCAATCTCAGTGTTACCCTTGTAGAATTAATTCTCATTTGGCATGTGCTTTCAATGGTGATGCCAGAAAATATCCTGTCTGATGACTTAAACTTGTTTATGTACATGAATGTATATAAACATCTATATACAATAGAAACTAATTTATTAGTGACTATAAAACCTAAAATCAGTGAATCAACATAATCATTATGAAAATATGTATATTTTTCATTTATTTAAAGTTTAAAACATAAACACTTTTGAAAGTGAGTTATTTCTTACCTTATATACTGTATTTAGTCAAACCTTGAAATGTTAAACTAAACTTTTTTAATAATTGTACATGAGCTTTTAGGGGGCTAATAGCTAAACTTGAGAAGTCTCATTAATTTTTCAACAACCAGACATGTGGGCAAATAATCTTTTACTAGATGAATGGCCTGCTGGATATACAGATAAAAAGTAGATTACCAGTTTATCATAGATAATGAGAATACCCTGACTAACAGTACTCTGGGTTCTTTATTTCTAAAACATTTTCCAGAGAGGTCTAGGTGATTTTTAAAAAGCTTACTTCTTATTAAAATTCTGTTTCCTTACTCTCATGTTACAGAAATTTAACCAACTTCTTCCAAGAGTCAAAAAGCAGAACTTAATCTAGAAAGATCATTAGCTGGTTTCTTTGAAAACTTATTTCTTACTGATTTTGGATTTAAAGAAAACTATCTAGGAAAAAATTACAGAAAATCAAAAGGTATCTTTGGACTCATGTAAAAAAATTATTTCATTTAAAGAGACTAGTTGGGTATAGATAAAAGCCCTAATGTAGAGTTCTTCCCTTAGAAGTTAAAATATATGTAGCTTTCTCCCTGGCTTTGGGTTCTAATCTCTCTGACTTTCTTACAACTTTGCCCTATTAATCACCATTCTCTATCCTACGATTTTAACCTCTCCTTCTTGACTATTTTTTTCCCCTCATATAAATTAGTCTGTGTCTCTGCAGTTGAAGAACAAAGAAAATACAGCAAAACCCGGTCCTTGCCCTGACCACCCCCCACCCCACATCGGTCTGTGTTTTCCCTTTATTCCAGCAGAGCTGTTTTACAAGTCCTCCAAATTTTGTTTCCATCTCCCCTCTAGTCCTTTATTCCTCAGTCCTTGCTATTCAACTGCCATGCTCATTCCCCCAAAACAGCATTTGCTAATGCCAAGGCATTTGGGAGTGTGTGTAGAGTGTGAATTTAATATGCCAGGTACAAAGAGCAGTTGTGAGCTTACTTCATTCATTCACCCAACAAATTATTCCTGAACGGCTTCCCTGTGCGGGACACTGCATTCTAGATGCTTGGATCCCTCCATGAACAAAACCTTCCTCATGAGACTGTGTTAGAGCAGGAAGAGACAGATTTTAAGTAATAAATTAACAAGTAAAAACTAGGTTATGCTCAAAAGTGATCAATGGTATGGGGAAAATAAAAAGCAAAGCAAGTTATAGAAGACAGGGAACAGGAAGTGGGAGGAGGGGCAGGCACAGCAGTTTTAAAGGGTGTGGTCAGTGTTGCCCATATTGAGAAGCTGACAGGAACAAAGACCTCAGAAGTCTCTCTCTGGGAAGAAAGTTTTACAGCAACACAGAATTAAGTGTTCCATGTTGGTACCTCAACAATATCTACAAATACAGAAATCATTAAAAAAAAAAAATACTCATGACCTACTTTAACAGCTGGGTGGAGGCCACTGTCAAAGAGAGCTTCGTTTTTGATGATGTTCCCTACCCCAGGCAACACTTTCTGGTCCATTACCACATCACACAACATCCGTCCTTTCTGCTTCTTAACTTCACTTTCTGCTCTTGAGAAACTAAATTTAGGGGAACATACATCTAATTCTTCCATCATTCTTACTCTCTGTTGGCTTTCTGTGGAGTTTCTGTAGCAAGGGATATAAAACACATTAATCATAAGTCTAGTTATAATTTCACAAAGTGTCATTTAAAAGGAGCTTTGATATAAACACTTTCTGTTAATCGGGGTGTGAGTTATAAAGCCAAACAATGAAGACCTTAACAAACTAGATTATCTGAAGGTGCTTTAAAAATGAGGTTTTATCAATTATAGGCCATTTTTAAAACATCTATCTCCACATTTCACACCAAACCGCAGACCCATCTGCAGTTTTTCAGCTTAAGTACTTCTCTTTTCTTTTTTACCTGAATTCTACTGATGAGTCAAAGAAACAAATCAGATCTTTGGTGAGCTGTACTTCCAAAACAGGAGAAACTCCATTTTTAATTTTACGCTCAAGTGGATTAATCATGATGGAGCCTTTCATTCCAAAATGAATCCTGAAACAACATCAAACCCAGTTTTGAGTGGCAGAAAGTATATTGTGTATCTAATTTTTGTTCCTTCATTTCACTTTTTTGGATTATAACAAACAAATGTCAGTCAAGATAGGCACTTTAAGGGGGCAAAAAATGTAGCTAATATTATATCTTTTTCTGTTATGGCTTTGTATCCTCATAAAACTAGAAGGTGTAACCATTCAGTTTTTCAAAACACAAATAAAATAAATGCCTAGAGAAATAACAGGGCCAACAATAAGCCCAAGAAAACACACCCTGTTCTTCTTTTCTTGTCTTATGCAGTACTTTTATTCATGAAACAGCCTAGTGTTTCAGCTTTCTCTTAGATTCAAAGGATTTGGATGAGATGAAGCTAAATTTAAATTGCCTACAGTTTTTTTTAAATATAATTCTACAAAGCCATTAACATTTAAATTCTGTATTTCTAGCCACAATGGATGAGAAATGTTTACCTACTCCAAAATGATATCTACTGTTTAAGACACTCTTTTCTTCCCCCTTGCTCCAGGATACACAATGAGACATTTTTTTGCAAAATCTTACACATCAAAAGAGATGAGAACAAGTCAAAATGCTATTGTCATCAATTCTTTCAGTTTTCTTTTACCTTTATATGTATTGGGAAGAGGGGATTTATAAATATTTACGGTTAGCTTGAAAGCCACAGTGCTGTGATGAAAAATGTATAACCTTTCAGTTTTTATAGGATTGATTAGCATGTCCAGTAAAAATAAAGAAAAAGAGAGAGGGAGAGGGAGAGAAAGAGAGAGGGGAATGGTTTTGTGAGACCTCTGATGATGAAGATCAAAAATGATTCTTGTGATGTTGTGTTCCGTCTTTCAAACCTTCTCCTTGTAGCTTTGTTGAGTTAATAAATAGGGCTCCTTTGGCAGCAAATGTTACTGTACTGTGCTTCTAATTCCAAAGCACCATGTTATAGTATTGTACAAGGTTAACCAGTCTAACTTTAAAAATGTGGGTTTTAAACTCTGTGTGCCCTACTATCAATCATAAATGCATTTTACATGCCCCATAGTTCTTGACAGGAAAAATGTGTGCCTGTAAGTACTCCATAATTTGGCTTATGGAAGTTCAACCCCAGTGAAAGGTGTACAGCTGTCATGCCCAGAAGCCATCATATCTACAATCTTTTCAGCTGCATGGCTCATAAAATGGATTCTAAATCACTTTCTATAATGAAACTGCATCCACATAAAAAAATCTCAAAGGTTAAGACCCAAATGAAATGCAAGAGTAACACCAATAAGAACTCTGAATCAAATTAAGTATGCTTTTTTTTGGCCTTATTAAATCTATTCAATTTAGAAGAAAATGTGCATTTAAAAAAAATCACAATTTTGGGGTTATTCTTATTTATTTCACTTTTATTAAATAGTAAAATGTTGTGATAACTGAACCCCAATAAACCAACAAATGTTGAGTTTATTGTTAACTACCTTTCCTATTAAACTAAGAAAAATACGCCAGTATCGTGGAAATTTTTGGACATAGTAACATTTGTACTGTTATAACAATTGCCATATTGATCTTTTACAGACCAGGGCATACATTCATATAACTTTTACATTCAAGAGTTTGATTTGCTTTTCAAGATTCCTCATTGGATCAACCTAGCTTAAGAAAGTTTTATTAGATCCTTATTTCTAACTCTCTACTCTATCAAATCCCTTCCATCCCCAAACCAACTTGTCACCTAAGATCATTTCCTCTGCATAACATGACTGCTTGCTAATAGTGGGCATTAGGCCCAACTTGGAGTTGGTGTCTTTTCCCGTCCTTGGATTTTGCGCCTTGACATGGTTGTATTGGAAATGGACACCCAAATCAAGCTAGACCCATCAGTATCCAGTACCTCGATTCATGTGGATTCCCTTGATGAATTTATGGATTTTGGCTTCAGATAGATCAGTTTCCCATCCGTATTAGGAGATCCAACATGGGAACTGTCTTTGGGAATGTTACCCAATATGGACAGCAGAGAAGCCAAGGGAGGCCTGTCTACAGAAAGGAAGAGTATAGTAGAATTCAGTGAGGGACAGAATAAAAAAATGCGGAGTCCTCACAGCAGTTAGCCTTTGCTTCCAATTCTGCACTGGAAACCCGACTGCATTATCTTCAGGTAAGATACCCCATATTCTTATAAGAAATAATTACTGGAGTCATTTGAGTTGGGCTTGTCACTTGCAACCAAAGTTCTAATATAAAAATTATTTTCCAAACTAAACCCTGAAGTGATATTAAGAAAATGCCTCTAGTTCGAAATAACTTCCTCAAACAAATCAATAAACAAGACCTGATATTATTTTAAACATCAGCCACATGCTTCCCGGTTACCACTATGAAGATGATCAGAATGATCACAACACCCTAAAGCAAATCTAAGTGGCATAAATAATGGTGTCATCACAGGTTCATCTTAGGGACAACGAACTATACATTGTTAGTAAGACAACTGCTTAAGAAAATTATCAAGTGGTCAAAAAAGTGACCTAAGGATAATAATGAATGTAAAATAGTTTAATATGATTATTGTAAAGTTTATGTTAGAAATTCAAAGAAAGAGTTATAAAACAATATGGAATGAACCATGTTAAAAAGAAAATGGAGTTCTGCCTCTCCTTAGGGTACAGAAGCTAAAAGGACATAGAGCTCCTATCTTAACATGGAAAAAAAGTCGTATTATTTACAGACTCGTAAATTCTCTTGAACCTGTCAGAGACATCAGGCTGCAGGCAGCCAGGTGAGCTAAATTCCAAACAGTAACAAGCCCCTCCCTGCTCCATGTGGAAAGATAGACACACAAATTATTTTACCTGTGGCAGAGTACAGGCAGAAGAGACTGTAAAAACAGGTAAGAAGGAAACAGCTAAAAATGTCCACAAACTTCTAAATACTCAGTGTGGCTCCCATGTAAACCCTTTTCCACGGGTGTATGCCGTCAGGTGTGAGAGAGATGTGTCATAGGAGGGGATCGACAGAGCCACCCTTGGTGTCCTGGCGCTGGTCTGCAGCTGGGGAGAGGTAAACGGAAAGCCCTCTGTCCCCGAAGGAATAACAGGAAACCTCGTGCACATACAGTCTTGCTCCAGGCAGCAAACAGAAGCAGGCAGCCATGGGGGAGGGCAGGAAAGTCTTTGCCACCAGGCTCAGGCCAAATGCACTGCTGCTGAGGGTATGCAGAGCAAAAGCCATCTGTCTTTAGGGGTGAGGCAGGCCATCGGTTTTGTCCTGGAATCCTGCAGCGATATTAAGAGACATCTGTTCCCGCTGAGAGGAAGGAAATGCTCTTTTCCTGTGCACCACCCACACATGGAAAGAAGAATTTGACTGCCTTGGGGAGGGAAGGGTCAGTGGCTCTGAGAAAAGTGCAGCCCTCAGGTCCATGTGCACAGGGCCTAAGATTAAGCCTAGCCTAGAAGAATCATTTTCCCCATCACGGACTTGTCACTCAGTAACAGGCAACAGCAGTCTAGCAGTGGGGTGGGAGTGGGGATGTGGAGAGGAAGCGTGTGGAGAAATCCCCTCATGATACGAATACCTAGGGTCTGCTAAGAGCTGAGAGTAGAGGACAGAAACACAGAGAACCAGCCCCAGCCACAGCAGGCCTCCCTTCAGGCACAAAGCAGTCGGAGCCACTGAACTTTCTGATGTCACTGGTGCCCTCCAGTCAACTACAACACAACAAAATCTGAACCATGCTCAGCTGCTCAATCTCCCACCCTAATCACCTGATAGAAGAGGCGTTACTATTTTTGAGGTTAAATATTATTTAATTTGACCTCTACTGTTCCTTTAAACATGATTATCTGGAATTCAAAAAAGTTACGACATAAAAAAATAAGATAAAACAAAATGAGCAACAAAGGGACTCAATGTCAAGAGATAAAGCAGTCAACAAAGCCAGACCCAAAGATATGCCAGATGTGGAAACTATGAGACAGATAATTTAAAATCAACTTAACACTTAAAATTACATTTGTCAGTTGAGAATACCATGCTGGTCAATCTGCTATGATAAGGTCTCTAACCTTCCCCAACCATTAGAGGTTGCAACCCACATGCATTTTATGCTAACATGTTTCCAGGCTTTTATGAACTTCCAGGTATGGATAAATCCACATAACCAGAGCCAAGGCAGGCCATGCATGGGCCATTCTCTATCATATGGGCAGCTGCAGGTGCTTCCCACTCATGACAGATTTCTATATGCCTTCAAAAGGGATATAAGAAAGCACGGTATCCAAGATCCAGCAAATCTACGTCTAGGAATTTATCCTAAGAAAACATCAAAATGGAAAAAGATATACACTCAAGGACGTTAACTTCAAAGTTATTCATCAAAGTGAAAAATGAGGGAAATAATAATCAGTAGGGATGATATCATGGTCAGTGCATATGTAATATAAATTATGTATGAATATATGGTATATGCACAAATTTATATTTTATCTATGATATTTGCAAAAACTGTTAAGTGTGCCCTTTTTGGTGGTAATAATTACAGGTGGTATTTAATTTTGCCATTAGACTTTTTGGAACTATCTTAATGTTTTATAATTGACTTTTACATTATTGTTAAAACAAGGAAAAATGCAGTAAAATGATGTGTATTATTAAATAAAGCAGCAAAAGGAAAGCAGAACTATTAATCATGTCGGCTATCAGGTGCAGAAGGCAAAGCCAATGAAAAAGGTAAAGATTTCTAGATTTTCTCCAGTTATACAGGAAAGCATCATGGTAACTGAAATAGAAAATAAAAATTTTAAAATCTACCATTTCAAAAACTAAAGATGTTTAGTTCTCTGTCTGTAGATTACTTTTAACAGTTAGTTTTCTTATTTTCTCTTTATTTCTCTCCTCCTTCCTTCCTTACTCCTCTCCTTCATTTAAATTGAGGTATCCTTGACATATAACATGAGTTTTATGTGTACAATATAATGATCCCACATTTGTAGACATTGCAAAATGATCACCACAATAAGTCTAGTTAACATCTGTCACCGAACAGTTACATTTTTTCTTGTGATGAGAACTTTTAAAATCTACTCTTTGCAAATTTCAACTCTGCGGGCAAGTATTGTGAAATATGGTGTCCCAGTGCTGTATGTTACATCCCCAGGACTTACTTATTTCCTATCTAGAAGTTTGTGCCTTTTAATAACCGTCAGTTTTCTCAAGTTGTCGGTGACAGAAACCCAACTCAAACAGGTTTAGGCACTAAAGAATACTTAGTAGCTCACAGGATCTGAGGGAGGGTTGAAGAATCAAGCTGCAGGAAAGAAGGAAAGTAGCTGGATCTCGGGAACAGATGGAACGAGGACCTAGAAGCCGTTCGGATTCTCAGCTTTGTGCAGGCTGGTTTTATTTTCCACCACCTCACAAGAGAAGTAACACTGCCACCTACAAGTACTAGGCCTCACATCCTAGCTTCCCTACGTTACAGAGCCTGACCCTCCTTAGCTCCAGGTGAGGAAGTCTCACGGAAGAACCCACACTAACCCGAGAGACTGAGTATGAGACAGAAGGTCCAGTAAGATCGTGCTAGAGTCAACTCGAACTGTGGTCAGTGTGGCCAGGTGACCACTTTCCAGAAGGAACAATGTCCGTAAAAGACAAGTGAGCAAGTCGGGCAGACAGATAGCAGGAGTATCTGCTTTCATTTAGAATCTTTATTACGCTTCAATTTTTCTAACATGGTAATGTGGCAGATCACAAAAACTAAGACTAAGCCATAAAACCCTTTTATGAGTAGTGTAGAACAGATTCCTTAAAGATTATTTTACTGGGCGCCTGCATAGCTCAGTTGTTAAGCATCTGCCTTCAGCTCAGGTCCTGATCCCGGAGTCCTGGGTTCAAGCCCCACATCGGGCTCCCTGCTCTGTGGGAAGCCTGCTTCTCCCTCTCTCACTCCCCGTTTGTGTTCCTTCTCTAGCTGTGTTTCTCTCTGTCAAATAAATAGAATCTTAAAAAAAAAAAAAGAAAGACTGTTTCACAAACTACAAAGAACTGTCACATTATCTTGTGCATAACTGTTTAGAGGATCATATCACTTACACTCCAATAGATTACAAAATTGATAATGTATAAGGCTTTTCTCACATGGCAAGGCCTGTAAAATATTTCAGATATACTTTTGGAATATGATCATTACAAACCATCAGAGTCATATAAATCACAAAATGGAAATAGCAAAGTGTTTTGGAGAGAGAGATTCATTAAAAAAATATATCTTTTAAATGGGAGTCCGAGATGTAACAGCTGGGTTCATTCTGATGGAAAGTGGCAGCTTCCAGGGTGGGTGTGTCTGGATAAATAAACGGGTAGATATATTCCCAGATGGTACAGGCAACACACACACACACACACACACACACACACACACACACACACACACACACACCGACAGTTAATAGAGGATTTCTTTGCGAATGAGACTATGAATGTATAAATTTATGCTTGCTTGTTCTTTATGTCTGTTTTCTCTAATGACTATTTGTTACATGTATAGCCAAAAAATTAAAAATTATTTGTTTTGTTATAGATGATGAGCCTCTTTAAAAGTGTTCAGGAGTACAGGTATTAATCACACATAACACCACAACTGTGCTCCAAAAATAAATGCCTATCAGATAATTTTTCACATTCTATGGCACTGTTAGGATCACTTGAGCACTTCGATAAATCTTTTAGTAACAGAAATAGTTACTCTAATTTGTTTCTTTCTGAAGTGTGGGTTTTGGCGTGGTGGATTCTCTCACAGAGGATGAGGTCTATATCCTATTTCCATGACAAATGAATCCCAGGAAGATTCATGGCCTGCTCCCTAAGATACATTAAAAGCCAGGGCTCTTTTACCTGTAAAAAGCTCTGCATTAAAGGGTAAATGTAAGTGAGGATTAAGCGTGTTTCCTGCTGCATGCTCTCTAAAATGCAGGCCAGCCTGGTGGGTAGCAAGAAGAGGTGAGGAATGAAGACTACACTTCATCTCACACTCACAGACTTGCACCTCACACCACAATGACATTTCTGTGACAGAGTCATCCATTCTCTTAAGAAGCGTAGATATGGGGCACCCGGGTGGCTCAATTGGTTAAGCAACTTCCTTTAGCTCAAGTCATGGTCCTGGAGACCTGGGATCAAGTCCCACATTTGGCTCCCTGCTCAGCAGGAAGCCTGCTTCTCCCTCTCTCATTCCCCCTTCCTGTGTTCCCTCTCTAGCTGTGTTTCTCTCTGTCAATTAAATAAATAAAATCTTCAAAAAAAAAAAAGCGTAGGTTGGGAATATGTATATTTATATTTATATATTTTTTTAACTGCTCTTAAATTGTGAAAGGAGATGCAGTTGATTTTAGGGTGCTCAATTTGTATTCAACTAGCTGATCTATCACTGCCCTTGAACTATTATATCAAATAGTCATTACGGCTATAGGAAATTGGAAGGAAGCAGGCCACTGCACTTTCCCCCATTCATAGACTGAGATACACACTCCCCCGGGATGGTACTAGTTCAGTGAGTTTAAGGAAGCGATCACCCTTGTTTAGAACTTCAGGGGACATTTACTGACAGCCCTGCACTGAGAAATGAGTCTCCCTTTATCAGTCTGGGGGAGAACACTTGATGAAAACCTCCATCTTCTCCTACAGAAATAAACCTGCACCTAACACCAGAGAATCAAAAGCATATCAATGTCTTCACCCTCCTTCCATGGATGCCACTGTTTCCTCCTCCATTCTGAGCAGAGTTTTTCCATTGCCCCCATCTACCACCACAAGGATGCAATGGCAGGATTGTTCCTGCATGAGCCAGGAAGCACATGCTGACCTTATCTTTCCAGACTGAGAAAAAACCCACCAAGTGGCACTGTTGTCCAAGGACAGCAGCTGCGGACAACAAAGAGAGAACATTTCAAAGAGAAAGCAATCACATAAACTGACGTTCTCAAAACGGGTAGGAGATGAGGGGTGGCAAATAACCATCATACAGTCATATAAGCTGTCTGTGACCATCAGTCACCTTTGCTTAGAGGCACAGGACCTAGAAACAGGCTTCTACTTGAAGGTGAAATTGTTCAAAAGCTTCCAGAAACATTAAGACTGATTCAAGGAAGCACTACCATTCTTCACGGGTCGACTATACCTTAGGCTAAACTCAGAGAAAACAAAGATTTGGAAGACATGTTAATCCACAGGCCTTTCTCATTTTCCTACAAAAAACTGAACAGGGGAACATGCTCTGGAAAGTACACATATTTTGACATTCTTATCATTAAGCCAACCAAGGTAAGAGATCGCTTCTCCTTCACTGCCGACACATTAGCAATGACTTTCTATAAGCACTGTGGAAGAATGGAGAACTTGGGCCGGCTGGGAAAAATTCTGGAATTCTGTAAACAAGTTTCCAATTCTGTACAAGCCTTCTGAAAAAAAAGGAAGACAGAAAAATATAAAAATCTAGAGACAGGTTGAAACCAAGCCGGGAGATGTTATACATATAAGGATACTAGTGTTAATACAATAAACGCATGGGGGAAACACAAGGGAAGACAGGAGGGGAGAAGGGCGGGGGGAAGAGCCATGTGGGGAATTTGCGAAAAGCCAAGCCAAGCTGTGTTGCTCCACCATTTCCTGGAAGGCCATCTAGCTGATCAGTTTTTCTTACAAGAAATAAATTGACTAGCCCTCCAAGTAATGATGACATCACAACTTACTCAGCTTCTGCTCACCGCTTTCCACGACATAATCTCAACTTCTTATATTACAGCTCTCTCAAAAATGGAGTGCTTTCTATATGATTAAATGTGACACCAGGTGAGCTGCAAGAAAAGCCTTCTACACATCTTTAAACAGTGATAAGATGTATTGTGCAGGTTTATCTTACCGTAAGGCTTTGGGCCCAAAGTACATGAAGAGCTCCTTCCCCAAAGTCTGGACGCCACTATAAACGTATCCATTAAACAATCTCAAGGAATTCTGGCTGGAATCTTTATTATTATTCATTGCAGTAGCCTAGGAGAAAATACACACACACCGACATAAATACACATACAAACTCTAAACAAAATTATAATTTCATTCTTAAATGTATTTCTATGATTTCATTCCCAGGTGCATCCCAATGAGAAGAATAATCTCCAGCAAGTCAAGTAATATAATCAGCTGTTTACATACATTTTGTCAAATTACTATGGAGTCATTTAAAGAGAGGGGCCTCAAAACATTAAATGGAAAAGAAAGTAGTTTGCCAACAATTAAAATGAGTTTCTTCCAAGACTATATATAGCTCTGCACATATGAAAAGAAAGTACAGAAAAATGAACTGACTGTTTTAAAACTAAAAAATAGGAGAGTCTTCCCTTTCCAGAAGCATAGCCAAGGTCCCGGAACGAGCATTCAGATCAAAACAGCTAAAAATTAGTGGATAAAATGAAAACAAAATGGTTTTATCTGTAATGATGAACTCAAACGCCAGAAAGGAACAATAAGAGGTTGAAAAAAACAAGTAAAAGGGGGAGAGAACCCCAAAGACAAGCAGCTCTCTGAAGTAGGCTTTTGTCAGAAAGGCATTTATGGGCTCCAAGGAAGGAGAGTTGCAGTTTTCATGGTCTTGTGGGGGTGTAGGGCATCAGTGGTAAAGAGTCAGCTCTCCTAAGTGATAGGATCTAATGCCTGACCTGCTCTTCTCTCCCTCCCCAAACCACAACGTCAAGAATAAAGGAAAAAGAAACACACTACTTCTTCCCATCACCGTGCAAAACTAAACATATTGTGAGGATTACAATATATGTACTAAACACTGTAAAGATTGAGGAAGTTATGAACAAAATATCAGCCTTTTTTGGGAGAGGAAAAGGAATGGGACTGGGTTTAGATATTGGTAAGGCTCTTTTTCTGGATGGGCAGTGGGTAAACTAGTGTTCTTTATATCATTATTTTTCATTCTTGAGAAATGTTTGTAAATATTCTTTAACTTGCAATCAAAATATAATAAAAAATTTTAAACTATCATTAATGCCTAGCTATTCCATAAGATACAATGGGTACATATAATTACATTTACACATTAACTCTTAATCTAAGGGAATATCCTCACATACCTCTAATCTTTCTTTCCTTTTTCTCAAATGGAACTACACATTCTAGAAGATCCAGGCAGGGGGATGGTGGGGGGTGGTAGTGAGGTAGTGGTGATGGTGACAGGGAGATAAGTATAAAACAACTTTAGACATAGTCTAGGAGAAAGCCACAACTTCCCTTCTACTTATGGTAGGTAGAATGGCATTCAGTGATTCTCAGACTTTTGGTTTATAGACATCTGTTATTCTAAATAGTTAAGATATGTCCACTCTATTCTTTAGTTTCTTAAATTGGCCCTTGTTTTTTTTTTTTTTTTTTAAAGACACAGTATTTAGTTCAAAGGAAAAGAAGGATAAGAGAGTTTAAAAAATGAGGGTTGCTGAGGGGTGGGGGGAAGGGATAGGGTGGCAGGGTTATGGAAAAAATAAAAATTAATTTAAAAATTAAAAAGAGAGACTTTAAAGAAGAAAAAACCCAAAACACCAAAAAACAAAGATTGAAAACAGCTAGGGACTGAATTTTGTCCCTTCCAACCCTCGTATGTTGAAGTTCTAACCTCCAATGGGAATGTTTGAAAATAAGGCCTTTAGGACATAAGGTTTCATGAGGTCATACAGTGGGGGCCCAATCCTGCAGGATTAGCATCCTTATGAGAGACTGAAGAGAGCTCACGCTCCCCATCCTGTGTGCTCATAGGCTGTGCCACAGGATGGTGTCTGCAAGCCCGGAAGTCATCTTGCACCAGAAACCAAACTGGCCTGAACCTTGACCTTGGACTTCTGGCCTCCAGAACTGGGAGAAAATAACTCCCTGTAAACCTCCCGGGCGATGGCATTTGTCATGGCAGCCCAAGCAGACTAAGGCAGGAGCAGACACCATTCTTCTACTAAACCCATGTTCAGTTACAATGGCTACAGCCAATGCTAGACTCTCTCCCAGCTGCCTGATGTTCAGGTGACCAGCTTCACCTTGCTCCTTCACATAAGAAGAACTGGAAATCAGTCACATGCTTAGAGTGACCAACCAACCAACACACAGAAGGGATTACAAATGGCAGCCTTCCAGTTCTGCCCAAACCGCAAACATGTGGGAGGTTCTAGCAAGAGGCCATACAGATGCACATGCTAGCATGTGCTCAGAACATCGGCCTCTGATTCCTTTCCTCTTTCTTGGTTGAACCAGGGCCTAGCAGTGATCATCAAGCACTCTTTCTTGGTTGAACCAGGGCCTAGGAGTGATCATCAAGCATTCTCACAACAGGCTTGAGGATTCAGGGAAGGAAAAATACACTTGCACACTTGCCTTGTTTTCATAAATGAATCTGCTAGAGTCCTCAATTGAGAAATAGCAGGAGTCCTGATGTTTTCTGCCTAACAGGAAACTTTACCTGGCCACGGAGCCAAGTGTAGATTAAGAGGGTGGGTTTCAATGCAGGTTCCCATGACAACCAATTAGTAGGCAAAAAGTTCTTCTAAACTAGTCAAGACACTTTTAGGATGATGATATACAGAGCAGATACAGATCTGTTATGAGTAGCCTCTGCCTCAGCATAGACCATGGACTAGATTTGATACATTTTTGGATCTTGGATTTAAGGTCCTAGTGACATTTTAAAAACCTTCATTTCTAAATTAGTATTTTCCATACCACTTCATATCAGCAATCTCAGATCCTCTCCTAATACTCTTTCCCAGCAAGTGGGCTTAGCCACGCCCTGCAAAGTTCTTTGGCTTCTATCAGAGTTCCCAGTGCGGATCAATCTGATCCATTTCACAGCGACAGCCCCAGACACTGTGGTGGTTTCCCTGGTTGTTGCCAAGAAGGGATTTGTGACCACTGCCACCACAGTGCTTCCATTTTCCTTAATCCTCCAGGTTTTACAAGTTCATCTAAAACTCAGCCTGTCTCCAGTGTGATGGGAAAGCAATCATACACAGTCTGTCACACCTCCATGCCCTTGGCTGCGTGAGAAGGGGTCTTGGACCTGAAAAACTGCCCGTCTAGACACAGAGAGCCCTCCCAGTCTGTTGCCTCGGAAGGGAGTATCTTTCTCTCTTCCAGGCTTGGTGTACATTCCTGGGTGTGCACGTGGCTGTCAGGCACGACCCCAGCTCTCTGCACTGCAGACCACAGGGGGAGGGTTCGGTGTCGTTCCAGCTCCATCACATTGTCTGTGTCTCCTGCACATGGGACCCACTGGCTGTGGGGACCCACGCCTTATGAGGGGCTAGATCTGTGCTCCCTCTTGCCTCGGACTGTAAGCCAGCGCACACTGGACCACTGGAAACTGCTGTGCTTTTTTTCTCAGCAACTCGGAATCAGGTGCTGGTTTCCTCCAGGGGCACTTAGCTGCCTTTTAACCTTGGCCACCGTCCTGTTACAGTCTAGCCTTCCGCACAGCCTGACCCCCAGGGAGCAGTGGTGGTTCCTCGCAGTACTGCCCTGAAGCGAATCTTGCCTCCTACTACTTCACCCAAACCACTTCTCTGTTCCCTGCTCACACCTCCTTTCCTCCACTTCCTTCCAACTTTACTGTGGTTATCACGGCTTCTGGCAAAGAGACAGACAAGGTAACCTTGAACTAGGCAGGTTGGCACAACACCTAATAAAACAGTACCACGAGTCCCAGTCATCTCCTATGAAGTCTGCTCACATTGCCAAATTTACAGCTTTGGGGAGCACTGGCACCATTCAGGTTAAAACGCTACCACAGTTCACATTACTCACTCTTCACTAGGCTGTAATTTGACACCCTCTGTCAACAGAGGTGGGATGTGACATCTGAAAAGAAGTCCCTCACCATTAAAAACGCACCATTCGTGACTGTTCATTGGATTCATTCGTTTTAGAATAGTTTACTGATCTTCCAGGATGTATTAGGCTTGTTCGAGATGCTGGGGATACATCAATGAGAAAAAAAAAATTAAAAACCTTCTGCCTTCACAGAGTTTATAGTCTTCCAAGCAGAGGAGAGTAAGCAATAAATATAATAACAGTGTGTTAAAACATTTAGAAAAGAAATCAAGATGAGAAAGAGAGATCGGGATTAGGGGAGGGTGTAACAGGTTGTAATTCTAAATGAGGCAGTAATAATCTCATGAAGAAAATGGTATCTGAGCAGGTCTCAAGGGCCTTTTAAGTGAGCCATGACCCACACATAGGGAATGGTGATGCAAAGGCCCTCCAGGAAAGTGTTTCTGATAATGCCAGCAGACCAGGATGGCTCACAAGGGAAGGTGTGGGCAGATGAGAACCAGACCATGTGGCCCACAAGGTCCGCTCTACAGACTGGCTGCTTCTCTGACACAAATGAGGACAAAGAAAAATAAGATCTACATTATTTTTTAAAATGCTCCCTCTGGTTGTTGAGTAGAATTCTGGCTCAGGGGATTAGGGGGAAAGCAAGCCAAGAACTCAGAAGAAGCACTGCAATGATCCAGATAAGAGAGGAAGAAACTCTGGGCCAGTACTGAAGTGGCAGAGGTGGTGAGAAGCGGCCAGACTGCTGGATGGATTTTGAAGGTGCCAAAGAGCATTTGCTGGCACGCCGGATGTGGGAGATTTGAGGGCTGAATTATGGGAAGGACAGTAACGCTGGCAATGGACATGAAGATTTGGGTAGAACTGGATGGGAGAGGAAGGTGAAGGTTAGGTTCCAGGTAAATTGAGGTGAGACTTTGAGCAGGCAGTGGGGCTCCAGTGAATCTGGAAGTCAGGAAAGAGGTCCAGGCTACAAATGTCAATGTGTCTAGTCATCAACATTCAGATGGTTTCTAAGGCTTTGAGACTGGGCAACATCAACAGGAGAGTGAGTACTGAACACCAAGAGAAGGGGCACAAGAATGGTGGGCAAGGACACTGCCGTGTCCCGGTGGTGAGGATAAGAGAAGGAATGGGAAACCGTCAGGGAAAGGAGAAGGAAGAACAGCACAGGAGAGAAGGCAGCCAGCTAAGTAGAAAAAAAAACCAGCAAGAGTGATGTCCTCCAGGCTAAGGAAGAAAAGGTTCAAGGAAGCCTCATGTCCGTTATTGCTAATACAGCAAGTCAGACGAAGACCGAGATCTGACCACTGGATTTAGCCATGCAGAGGTGATTTGTAACAAGGGTTTTGGAGAAGTAGCAGGAAGCAAAAGTCTGGCTGAAGTGGGTTTAAGAGGCTACGCACGGAAGAGGCATCAGAGGCAGTGAGGCGGTGTGAACATGTGGTGCTGTCCAGGGTAACACAGAAACATGGTGAGGGCTGAGGGGAAGGAGAGGCAAGAAGGTTTGTGTGCTTTCAGATGGGACAGCTCAGGACAGAGGAAAACTGTCATGAAGAAGGGAGGACGGCTGAAGCAATGTGTTCACTAGGCGAGGAGGGACAGCTAAAGGACACATGGGGTGTGTTGGTCTTGACAGGAACATGGCCAGTCCACCTACAGTGTCAAGACAGAGGCAGCTTATATGGGTACTGGTAGGTAGATGTGCTTGTGCAAATTCTCTTGGGGTTGATACGTTTTCTCAGTAAAATGGGAATCAAAGTATCAGCTAAGAGGAAGGCCCAGGACCCTGCCCCCTCTCCAGGTACAGGAAGCGCCTAATAATGAGATTAATTTTTGCCAGATTCTGACACAATTCAGAATGATCATTCACAGATAGAGGCCAATGGCTTGACATAAATGGTGTCTCTCTTTTCATTCTTGAGACATCTATGAAAAAATGTTAAAACCTCACTGTTTAGGACCACAATGACTATGCTTAATTGCTTACATCAACTTAATGCCCATCAGTTGATGGTGTTAATTATTACAATGTGTTAATTACTACAAATACAAACAGATACTTATTACAAGGAAGTATCTGTTTATATTTGTCTAGATAATTGGGTTTACTAGGATCATAATATTCCCTGATTTTTATCTTATTCTCTGCCTTTCTGAGAACTTTCCCACTCTGTAAGGACTAGAGCTCATTGTTCAGGGGCTAGACTGGGCCATCCATAGTTGTTTCATTATCAAAACATCCGAATTTAACTCAGCAGTAATACATCATTTGGGTTTTATTGTAATTGGTTAAACAAAATATTTAAAGGCACAATTCATAACAAACTATCTGTGCCACTCATTCTTTGAACCACTCTATGACATACATTTTAGAAGAGATCCATTGGAAGAAACAGAAAAAACATGGTTTAAAAAAATATGGGTTTTTAATAAAAACCTCTGCCTTTTTTTTAATGTATGTAGTCAAATGCCCCAGAGCTAATAATGTCTATGAAGAAGAAATTCAAACTTAGCTTATCCTGATTTCTATCTGAGATTTCCCTCCCAGGGAATGTCGAACAACTTTCGAAAGGGGTCTACAAGGTCCTGCCTCAGGATTGTCTGGAGCACTCACTGTGGGGAATTTGGTTCCATAGACAGCTTAGGGAGAGCATAACCAATGCTAAGGGGTAGGTTAAAAGAAGTTTTTATACCCAGGATTAATTTCACTTAAGGCATCAGAGGTTGTCCTGGTGCAGACATCTGTACACGCCCTGCATTACTGCCAACCATCAGAGATTTTAGAATGTCTGAGAGATCCAACCATGGGAGATTTGGCTATTTAGCAAAAAGATAGTCTCAGCAGATGGCCCGCCAAAACTTTATGGTTACTGGACCACATATTTAAAAGACCAAAGGGGAATACATGCCTTTGTAAATAAATTCTGTTGTGTTTAGGATGAATCCAAAAATATAAAGGTCAATATACTTAAAATGCATGAGACCATTAAATCTCTTCACACAGCTGTCAGTGAAAAGTGAAATATGTCCTCTGGCTGAGAGAGCCTCAAAGAGAACCAAAAACCAAGGTATAAGGCATACTATAGGTCTTATTTTACTGGTGTTTTACCCTCTTCTCCCTGATTAAAAACAACACACAATATGTCATCAAAAAAAGAAAAAAGAAAAAAAGAAATGTTGAAACGGTCATGGAACTAACAGCTCTCCACATACTGAAAAAAAAGATGCTTATGGCCCCATGACGGTACATGGGACAACACAGATGTCAGTAGAAGGGCGAGTACCGGAAGGATCGCAGGTGGAGCAGCAGTCACCATGGAAACAGACAGACTCGCAACTGTCAATCGACTTCAGTGCAGCTAAAACCGGTCTAGCTACAGATGCTGCATGACCTTGGCTGTATACATTTCCGAATTAGTTTTTTAATACTTGATGAGGTGTTTGGGAATTAAAAAAAAAAAAAAGTTAGCATAGCCTCTTCCTTGCACACACATATAGATTGCATTTCTCTCTGGTACTAGTTGTTCTCCACTTGGGAAGCAGAGTAATTCTGAGGTTTCCCCCTACCAAATCCAGCAACCCCTATCAGGGTACTTTCCATACCAAACAAGTATCTGACTGTGATTCCTGTTTCTCCTATGACTGCCTCTAAGCTCCTTGGGGACAGCATCTGTGCTGTTTAACTAATATTCTTTTTTTTTTTTAATGTTTTATTTTTTATTTGACAGAGAGAAACACAGCTAGAGAGGGAACACAAGTAGGGGGAGTGAGAGAGGGAGAAGCAGGCTTCCCACCGAGCAGGGAGCCTGATGCGGGGCTCAATCCCGGGTCTCCGGGATCATGACCTGAGCTGAAGGCTTAACCAGCTGAGCCACCCAGGCGCCTCTGTTTAACTAATATTCTTGAAAGCTTCACACGATGCCTGGAGTAAAGTCAACATGTGTGGGAATAATCAGATCTTTCCTCCTTCCCCTCCTGAAACTATGTGGCTTTAAAGTATAGGCTCACTCATAGCATAATGTATACATGTGTCCACTCACCACACTGTACACTTAAAATTAATGCAACACTGTATCAACTACACTTTAATAATTAAAAAAAAGTACAGGCTGTCTTCCCAACTACCATGGCATCCTTGCTTAACCTTTCCCAGGATTTCTTGGCAAAAACTTCTACTCTACCATCTGTTTCATCTCCTCAGAAAATTATTAACACTTCACTCTTGTTTTCTTCCTTTCCTTTCTTTCCTTCCTTTCTTCCTCCCTTCCTTCCTATTTATTATTTGAGAGAGAGCATGAGAGAAATCACACGTGAGTGGGAGTGGGGCAGAGGGAGCGAAAATCCTAAGCAGACTCTTGAAGCCCAATATGGCACTTGATCTCATTGTCCTCACGACCACGATCTGAGCTGAAATCAAGAGTCAGATGCTCAAATGACTGAGACACCCAGGTACCCCCAACATCTTGTTTTCTAATATCTGCAGTGGAGTGAGGCTTACATATTAGAGAACCACATTCTCATAAGGACCGAAAGCTAGATGGGAGTAAAATACTACATTAACCAGAGTATTACATAAAGTAAGCTTTATGGGAGAGTTTAGGAATTCTGTTTAGGAATTCTTTGTGGGGGGGAAATTTAAAAAAAAAAAAAAGGAATTCTTCAGGGGGAGGGATTTAAGAAATGACTGATGTATTTTCAACAACCAGTGCTAGCATGCCCTGGTTTCTGTTTGAGATGTTTACTCAAATTTAAATGGTTTAATTCAGTTGTCAATCATTTGGGTACTAGATAACTTGGTAACTACCAAGTTACCGGATTCCTGGCACACTATCATTTATAAAATAATCAGATTTGGAAAATATACTTAGGACATAATAAAATTTTCAACTTACGACTGACCATCTCAAGCGCTCGTGTATATTTTTAGTTTTGGTGGTTTGTTTTTTTTTTTTTAATTCCATTTTAGGAGGAAATTCTGGTGTACCAATGAAGGTTTGTTCCACTCATCTTGAGAGCTATTGTGTATGAACTGGCCAAGGCTTTTGAAATAAACCTAAGATCTGCAAGATATTCACTTGTCCCCTATTGTACAATCTGGGCTTATCACCTCTTTGTATAAATTCCAGCTGTCCGGACGAATTCAAAAATTAATTTCCATAAGCCTATTTTCTTTCTTATAACTCTACACAAATGCCCAATATATGCTTGGCTTCCTCACACTGACCCTTACAATTCTGTTACTGTGTGATTCGAACATTTCCTCCCCTTCCTCCCCGAAATAGAGATGAAAACCTCCTATGCCACAATTTTAAGTATGACTGAAAAGGGTTCACCTTCCCATTTTCAAGTGGCTTAATAATATGAAATCATCAAAACAACATATATCTTTAGAGACAGCACATGATTTATTGGACGGATTACCACTTATCCTGCCTATCCATGGGTGAACAAGGAAGATGAACTTTTCAGAACAGAGCAAGACTTTTCTATAGATAAATATTTCAACTCTAGTGCAACTACATATTTTCGCCCACAGAGAAAAGAAAATACCATATTTACTTTCATAGTCTCTCCTCCTTTTTTGCCACATGCATTTTTCTCCCTAATACAACAACACTTTTCTTAATCAGAGGTCACTTACCTACCAATTTAAACCATCAGAGAACCTAATTTTAAAACGGTCTCCAAGCATCAGAAGAGAGATCTTTTAAGTTCATACATCAAAACATATTCTACAGTTTTTTTAAGAGCAGAGCCTTCAAGCATTTACTCAGAGGCTAAATGCTTTGTACATAATTTGAGGGCACAAAATGATTGCAGACCCTTCATTAAGGAAAGGAGTGTTCCTCCCATATATGGGTCTGGTAAGAAAGCCCGATCTGGGAAAAAAACAGAGAAAACAATTACCAGGACACTTACTTTGCTAGACACTAAGGCAAGAGTTTCATGCATCTTCTAATCTAATCCTGACCAAATCAGCAAAGATGTGAGTGTATCATCTCTGTAGGAGAAAGTAACAAAAGAGCTAGAATTCAAAATCAATCATGATCAGAAGTTCTTTTCTCTACATCAAACCAAATACTTCACTGTTGGATTAAAAGCTTACAATGGCCATGAAAAAAAGATTACAATGGCCATGAAAAAAATCACCTTCCTTAGTCTCCTCATCTGTAAGATTGCTACCTGTTCTCCATTACCCTTTGTTCCATGATTCCATGTAAAGCTGAATGCTGATAATAATGATCCTCAGTCACTAAGGTGAACCCATTATCAGTACGCATTTAAAAAGGTAAGGGATTATATAATGCATATTCTCGATCACGGTATCTCCCCTGCCAGGTCAGTATCACATTGCATGTTTTATAAAATTTTAAAACCTCTTTGTATTGATAGGAATAAGCTTCCTTTAGCTAGAAAATGAATGTTTCTTTAGCTAGAAAATGAACTAAATGGATTAGTTCATCCCTTCATACAATGGCACTAAAATGAGCTATGATTTCTTCCCCACTATGAACAAGAGGAAGAAAGGAGGAGGTCTTTTACTTTGTGGCTTCCTTATTTTCTCATGGTAGGAATTTCCACATAACATACATAACAAAATACACATACTCATAACAAAAGAGTCCTGACTGAATTTAGTTTTAAACCCTTAATCATTTGGGGCTATTCAAAACTTTTCTGTTCTCCATCCATTTAAAACGTTTATTAAATGCCTACTCTCTTCACAACACTGTGAAGTTCATAAAAAGATGAGTAAGAGTTGCTATCATACTAAATACATGTATCAAATCTTAAGGAGGTATTTCATCAAATAAAAGAAAAGCTTATAAATAAACTGTTTCATATCCAGTTTGGTGAAAAGGAGATTGAAAACATATGCAGATTACACACCGATTTCACTGAAACATTTTATCCACCCAACAATTAAAATTGGAGGATTGACTCTTAGCAGCTCATCAACCAGAAATGTTCATTGATATTCCAATATTGTTTCTTACCATAAGGTTCCACAAACTCCAGCAGAGTTTTATGCAATGTGCTTACACAGCAGCATAATTTTATGCTGACAAGACGGTGGATCAAAATTCAGAGAAATAATATAATGCATACACGACTAGCAGATGCTGAGATCTTGAACGGGTACGCTTCTTCAAAACGAGGATCAGTTGTCAGAAGAAGACACACATTAAAGTGTGTTCTCTCTGAACTCCAAACTGAAGCAAAAAGCAAGGAACACTATCCAATACATTAACTGGTTCATTAATGGCAGCAGCTACGTGGGGGGCGGGGGGGGGGAGTTCTGGTTGGTTTTTCAGTACAGTGATTACCTAAATTATTTTAAATATTCAGTTAATATTTAACTCTCCTTTGTATTTTTTCACATTTATTGCAATATAAAGAATATAGTATGCAGTTGTTAACTTATTTTTAAACTCTGCCTTGTGAAAACTAGTGATTTCAAGCCAGTAGCAGAAACATATAAACAGCTTTAACTCCCTACCATAAATCCCTGGGAAATGCGGATCACATGTTACAGTAATGACCATGTTGGAGATCGGTGACAATGTACCACATTTTGATTAAATTTACTACAGATCCAGCAACCCTCTAAAATGCAAAAGTCCCTTTCTGTTTACAAAGATTATTCTTATTCTGATTATTTGATTAAAGGTCCAGTGAGCAAAACCATGGCAAAAGATTTACAAATTTCCAATAACCATAAAGAGATTACTATTAATTCCATATTGATTTTCAAATCCAGTTCCCATAAAACCAGATTCCTGATCCCTCATAAAGACATATTCCAATTTTTAATACCCTTTTATGGCAAAATATTAAACAAAGCTTTGAGGGCAGGCCTTTTTAATTTAAGGGATATAGCTTACTTAGTACTACCTCCGAGATACGTTAACAATTGCTCAACAATTAATGAAGCATTTACGTTCTATTATCAGGTTGCACTCTCTTGTGCAATCTGATCAGAGGACTGGAAGTCCTTAAAAGAGAATTCTCAGTGAAGGTAAACTATTAATTGAACAAAACTACAAACTGTGGGTAGATATAACTACCTACCCATTTGGTTATATCTACCAAAAACCCAAGGTCTCCCTTCCCTAGTTAATAATCACTACTACATACTAGACAAAAATACTAGTGTCCGAATTAGCCAGTTTCCCACTGAATCTTTACCACTGAGAAAAGCTACAGGTAAGAGAATAGGCTTTGGATTCCAAACGAAGGAACCTTTGTCCCACCTTCATCCCTGGTTCAACCCTCTGCTAGTCATGTGATCTTGAGTAACTTAATTAAACTTACTCTGGACCTCCCATTCCTCATCTATGCAATCATAAGGTTATTGTTTCTCCTAACTACATGAAACGTAAAGGTTCTTCAAAGGCACTTTATGCCTTGCCACCAGAGATAATCACAACAAACTTGAAGGAAACGTTCCTGCTATTTTGCCCTAAATACCAATGAAGTGATATTTATTTAAAACATTAAGTTGTATTCTCAGAACAGGAAGTTTATGTCATTCATCTGTGCATCTCTAGGAGCTAGGATAAAACCTGACACAAAACACATGACTGTTGAATGATTAAATCATGGTACTCATACACATATTCATGTCCTATCCATTTCTGAGCCCTTACTGCCTTTGCTTTGGAAATAGCAACTTGGTCCCCTTTTCACCTCCACCACCAGCCCTCCACCCTGGATTTCTGCAGTCCTCTCCTAGGGAGGAGGAGCAGTATCTACTTTGGCTTTCCCCAGTGTTTTATTTTTCCTTTTCAAGATGTAGTGATCTTTCCAAAGTGCGAGTGGATCTTCCACACTTTGAAGAATCCCCCCACCCCCACCATTACTCGTAGGATAAATGCAAAGTTCCTAACCAGGTCTACAAAGATCTCCATGGTCTGACTCCTGCCCAGCAACCTCAAATGATCTGCCTTCTTGCCCATTCTGTTTCCCAGTCACACTGCTTTTCTTTCAATCCTTCAAATATTTGAAGCTTTCTTCCTTTGCTAATAATGCCCTGCCTAACGTGTTCTGCCCGTCAACCTCCAGCCCAGGTGTTAACTTATTCCTTCCTTCCCCTTCTTATCTCAGTTTAATTGTCAGCTAAGCCTCTCCTGACCTTCCCAAATCCTTAAAGAACCACTTAGGAGAGCCTTCAGAGAATTTATCAAGTTATATTTATGTTCTTAATGATTGCCCATGTACCTTCCCAAATCAAGTGCAGGCTCCACAGGGGAAGCTTTTGTTTTTGCTTTCCAGGTGACTAGAGTATTCAAAATTTTGTGGAATCCGTGATTTTTATAAACATTAATATTCTAAGAGATAACTCAAGATCCAGCCTGGTGGTACCCTGACCTGGTTTTGACAAATACTACAGTAAAAGAATAGGTGCAGAGCACTTCACAACGTATAAAGTCAAAATAAATAAAATATAAGGACAGTTGGAAGAAGATCCAAAATTTATTCTCTTCCAAGTTTGAAAAATACTATTTTCTCAAACTTAGAGCCTCATTTCTTTCAAGTTGTAAGCATATGCTAATTTCATAGCAAAACACTTTTTCTCGATGTACCAAAGGCTAGGAGGGAGTTTTGCAGGAGAAATTAAGTATAGCACAATATTGCATGCATCCATGAAATAACAATCATCCACACATCTAAAGGGCTTTTAGGGCATGATGGCTTAATCAGAATATTTTTAGTACAAGTTCTAAATTCTTAACAAATGAATATCACACCATTTACAATGAATGCCTTCAGTGGTCAGAAGCTGTGCTACAATTTATTTTAAGAAGAAAGAAATTCACTTAAGGGAACCAGACCTGGGTTCCACAGTCCCTTCATTAGACCACAATATAAAGTTGAGTGGGAAGGTCAGTGCTAAATTTTCTGTGTGCAGTTTTAGAATTATATGTTAGTTGTACTATACTTATCAACTGCAGAATAGTAGGCAGGCAAGAAGCTGGAATTTCATGCTAAAAGCTTACTGTCTTAAAAATGTGAAGAAAAAAATGGAGAGCTCTAATAAAACTAACAGCAGAAAATGCACGTATAGACCAAGGAGACCATCTTTTGCTGGGTTATAGCAAGTTAAGCAAGGTTATTCGGAATAAAATACCTTCGACCAATTCTTGCCTGGGCATCTCTCTCCGGCAGCCTTTGCTCAGCTGTCCAGTCGTCTCTAACTACACAGGCGCATGAACACTGACTTGTCCCTTTTGCAAAGTCAAATTAACCTTAGGGAAACGCGGAGCCCCAGGGAGCCTGTTCCAGAGCAGAGCTAACACTCTGGGCTCTGGAAACCTAACGGGGTCTTTATTCCATTGACCCCATAGCAAATTATATTAACAGCTCACCTGAAAAGAGAACACAGCCAGCGAGGTTGCGTGAGGCAAGACCTGGCCTCCCAGGCTCTGCAGGGCGCTTCCCCGCACGTCAGTCACCGCCTGGCCCGGGCGCACTCGGGCCCGAATTTTCTCTCCATTTAGGGTACAACCTGGTCCTTCCACCATCTCCGGACCAGAACCCTTGTTCGCTAGTTGCAGGCCCCCTCGGAGAAACCTGCTGCGCGGGTAATTGCGTTAAGAGGAAGTTCAAATCTCCCGCGCTTCGGCCCCGCCCAGTTCACGTCCGCCAGGCCCCGCCCAACTCACGCCCGCCAGACCCCGCGCCAACCCGCCCACAGCGCGTGGAGCCCACTCAACTCCGCTAAACTGTAAGAGCCCAAGCAACTGGGACCCCAGAAACTCAAATCGTGAGGTTTACTCTTGTCCTTGAACTACTCAATACACGTCCATTTTGTGATGTTGTCCTCTTGTTCTGCGGTAAAATTCAAACTCCTTTCAGTCTTGGCAGGCTTTGGTTTTTGTATGCCATATTCAGATATGGGTAAGGAAGAGAGGGACTCAGAAAAGGGTATTTAGAACAAGCAACTTATACATATTCTCCTGTAGAGTTAGCATATTTTCGAAAATGTGGCTTTATATGCCAAATATAGTTGGTCTCTATATTAAAAACCCTTTCATTTTTTTTAGATAGCTGAGCTAAGTGAGCTCTACCCAAATTCATCAACCATTCTTTCCTGCGATGCCCCAGATGAATGCTATTTGAAACTGCTTTGTAAAAGGCAGGGCTCTATATAAGTATGAAAGCAATGCACAGTCTTTCAAATTTACTCAGGGATGTGTGTGTGTATATATATATATATATATATATATGAAGCTAATGACTCTATACGATTCTGTAAATAACAAAAAAAACTAATCTTTTTTGAAAATTAAAATATAGCAGATTAAAACAATGTTAATTTGTCTGTGATTTAATCAGCCTATCACTGTGCTATAGTTAAACCAGAAGAATATATACCTACTAGAGCCCTGAATTCAAACATTTAAGAAGCATTAAATCTTTCTGTTTGTGGGAAGAGATCAGTGATCAAGTTAGCTGGGTCATGTTCAAGATTCTTTGTACTTTACTCCCTTGTTTAATTGTTGTTTACTCCTCTAGGTCAAATTACTCAATAATTGAGAACGAATTCTCCTGTTCATTACAACCTAAATTCACTCATAACCTTTACCCTTTGCTGGAGGAAAGTGCTATGCACCTTATTTGCTTCTACCTTTGTATTAATTGTTTATTGCTACCTAGTAAATTATCCCATTTTTTTATTTCAAAGTTCCTGCAGGTCAGGAATGTGGCAGTGGTCTGGCTGGGTGGATCTGCGTCAGCATTTCTCAAGCAGTTCCGGTGAAATGTTGGCCAGGGCTGCAGTCACATAAAGGCTTGGTTTTTGCTAGAAGATCCACTTCTGAGGTGGCTCACTTGCACAGCTGTTGACAGGAAGTTTTAGTGTCTCATCCTCTGAATTTTCTCCTGACAGGGCAGCTGAGTTCCCTCGGAGGTGTGATCTAAACCAGAAGGCAAGGAGAAAGCTGTAATGAATTTTATTACCTAGTCTCTGAGGTGACACGGCGGCAGCTTCTCTACTTCTACTTTTTTTTTACTTTTTTTTTTTTTAATTTTTTCAGTGTTCCAAGATTCATTGCCCATTCCCCACAACCAGGGCTCCATGCAATAGGTGCCCTCAGTACCCACCACCAGGCTTTCCCATCCCCCCACACCCTCCCTCCAAGTCCCTCAGTTTCTTTCTTTGTCCAAAGTCTCTCTTGTTTTGTTTCTCTCCCTGAATTACCCTACTTCCCATTTACTTTCCTTCTCCTACTGTCCTCTATATTACTCCTTATGCTCCACAAGTGAAACCAAGTGATACTTGACTTTCTCTATTTGGCTTATTTCACTCAGCATAATCTCTTCCAATCCAGTCCATGTTGCTACAAAAGTTGGATATTTATCCTTTCTGATGGAGGCGTAGTATTCCATTGTATATATGTACCACATCTTCTTTATCCATTCATCTGTTGAAGGGCACCTTGGCTCTTTTCACAGTTTGGCGATTGTGGCCATTGCTGCTATGAACATTGGGGTACATATGGCCCTTCTTTTCACTGCATCTGTATCTTTGGGGTAAATGCCCAGTAATGCAATTGCAGGGTCATAGGGTAGTTCTATTTTTAATTTTTTTAAGGAATCTCCACACTGTTTTCCAAAGCAGCTGCACCAACTTGCATTCCCACCAACAATGTAAGAGAGTTCCCCTTTCTCTGCAGCCTCTCCAACACTTGTTGTTGCCTGACTTGTTAATTTTGGCCATTCTGACTGGCAAAGGAAACAGTCAACAAAACAAGCAATCCACAGAATGGGATATTTGCAAATGACACTACAGACAAAGGGCTGGTATCCAAGATCTATAAAGAAACTCAAACTCAAAACTCAAAACTCAACATCCAAAAAGAAGATGAACACATCAAAAAATGGGCAAGAGACATGAAGAGGCACTTCTCCATAGAAGATATACAAACGGCTAACAGACACATGAAAAAATGTTCAGCGTCACTAGCTATCAGGGAAATTCAAATCAAAACCACACTGAGATACCGTCTACTTTCACGTCTTAGAATCCAGTCAGGGTAGCCCACAGGAGGGAGACACGGGAATGAAGCTTTATCTCTTGAAGAGAAGAGTATTAAATAATTGGTGACCATATTTTAAAACCATCACAATATTCATTAATCTGAATGATTCATCACCGTCTTCTCATTTCTCTTCAGGTTGCACAGTGTACACACCTAGAATTAGGTTCCCCACAGAGCTCAGCAAAAGTTGGGGAGTAACACTGAAAATACTAAGAGATTTCATGAATGTGTCCTGAAGAGCTAAGCC
This sequence comes from Spilogale gracilis, assembly GCA_004023965.1. Classification (NCBI taxonomy): domain Eukaryota; kingdom Metazoa; phylum Chordata; class Mammalia; order Carnivora; family Mephitidae; genus Spilogale; species Spilogale gracilis. The sequence goes on from PITA01000944.1 coordinate 91,278, forward strand.
AGATTTTTATATGTGACTTGCCTTTGAATCTATTGATACTTCTCTTTGTTATCCTTCCTTGCATTCAATTATGAGTAAAATCACATGAATGACATATCTGTGGCACCTGAAAATGAGCCCCCTCAGGATTGCAAGCAAACCTTCCCAGGGGCCTACTCTTGGTTCTCTTCTCAGACTATGTCAGAAATCTCCTAACTCCATCCTCCCTGCCCTTAATCTTTCACACCCTTATCAGAGCCATCTTATTTTTTTTAAATTTATTTACTTTTATTGTTACCTAAATTTTTTTTTCAGTGTTCCAAGATTCATTCCCCATTCCCCACACCCAGTGCTCTATGCGATAGGTGCCCTCAGTACCCACCACCAGGCTCTCTCATCCCCCCACCCCCTTCCCTCCAAGTCCCTCAGTTTGTTTCTGTGTCCAAAGTCTCTCTTGTTTTGTTTCTCTCCCTGAATCACCCTGGGAAGTAGGGTAATTCAGGCAGAGCCATCTTCTTAAGCATCATGTAGTCCCTAATGACTTTATAGTCTGTTTTCTCTAAAACTCCTTGTCTTCATATATAAAATAAAATATATTTTTCCTGTTAACCTCCACATGATTGTTCTAATTCCCAAATACCAGAACATATGTTAAAGCACTTTGAGAAATGCAAAATACTCTACATTTTCAAGGAATTAAGATGCGTTCTGTTTGCTACTCTTAGAATATTTTCTGTATTTTGTTTGTTAGCTCATGCTGTTATTCATACTTTTTTTTTCTTTTTAACTCCTCTTCAACCTGGCTTACTGAAATTCTCCCACCTTTAAATCCTAATTGAATGCATATCCTCTAAAAAAACTTCCACATATAATTAGAATTAATCTCTTGTCTTCTGAAGTTGGTTTTCCCCTTGATTTTACCAAACCTACCTCGTGTTTGAGTTAATTGGGTACATGCTGATCTCCCACTAGAGTCACTCCTTAAAAACAGTCAAGTGAGTGTCCTGTTTAACTTTAGACTTCCCATAGCACCCATGGTGCTCTTTGCACATAATAAGCTTTCAGTGAATATTTGTCTAATTCAATTATGATTCACTTGTAAATGAAAACAATGGAACTTTCTGTCCCCAAATTCCTTTTCTTAGATCTTTAATGTCATTCTTAGAAATTGAGCTTTTATGTTCTCAGAGATCCTTGCTACAACAAAAAATAGGCAATACATTATGTTACCCTATGTTGTACTTTCCTTATTAGATCAATAAGCTAAGAATTTTGATATATCGTTGAGGAAATCTGATCAACCACATGTACAATCATTTGTGTACATTAATTTCTATCTATTTGTCTTCACAATAACCCTGTCTGATAGTCAGGATACATAATATTTGTATTTTGTTTTACGAATAAAGAAATTGAGTTTCAAACCACTGGTTATTTTCCACAATCACATGCAGGGACCAACAAAGACACAGAAATGAAGCCCAAATTTTCTGACTCTGAGACCAGTATTCTTTTACTAGCACTGCAGGTAAGTGTAGATGAAATAAAGATGTCTAAAACATTGGAAAAGATAGCTTTCTCCAGGACCTCAGGTCACTAACATACAGCACATAGGTGTGTGGCACTAATGGAAAACGTGTTGAATGGGGTAAGAAATAGCCCAAAGGAGATGGAGAGAAGCTAAATATAAACCTGAGTTTTACTTCCAAAGATTTTCATTTATAAATATGTACTTAATGCTTGCTCTGTGTGAGGTGCTGAGTCAGGCTGCACACAAAAAGATTACAATGCAGTTAGGGATGCTGACATTAAAAGACACAAGAGGAAAAGAGAGCCTGTGTTATATACAAGAAAGGATTTAGAGACTGAGAGAATTTATTGAAGGGATACATCACTCAGAAACAATATGTCTGGGAGATGCTCAGAGAAGAGATGCTCAGGAAGTCTGAGCCCTTCCTTTAAGAAGGACGGCCCCCAACAAGCAGAAAGGTCAATTAAGAGCATTGTAAGTAAGAGGAATACAGGCAAATATGTGATGTATTTGAGACACAGGGATTGAAGCATTGTCAGAAAGATTGAAGAATTGTCAAGCAAGAGAGTAGTGGTAGATAACAGTGGAAAGATTCCTAGGGACTGCTGTGTGGAGAGCCCAGGATAAGGAACAGCAAAATTCATGTTCCTGGGATATGGGCAACCATGAAATGAGCAGATGTAGGGACCCCAAGCCCACAAATTCACTATACTCATTTACTAAAACTGAAACCAGAACTCCATTCAAACTCTGAAGGGGAACCCACTCTGCAGTTTGGATCCCTGATTTGTTTATTCTTCATTAAGAAATAGATGGGTTCAGTCAGTTAAGCATCTGCCTTTGGCTCAAGTCATGGTCCAGGGTCCTGGGATCAAGTCTCGGATCAGGCTCCCTGCTCAGTAAGGATCCTGCTTCTCCTTCTCCCTTCTCCCTCTGCTTGTGTTCCATCTCTCACTGTGTCTCTGAAATAAAAAAAATAAAATCTTCAAAAAAAAAAAAAAAAGAAACAGATGGGTCACAGTAGCTCATACATAGTAGGTGGGCAGGTTTATTTACATAATGCTGAGTTCATAACACTTTGAAAAGTCCTTAATTCAAAATTCCTGTTTTCACTAACAATTATCACAGATACTTATTTAGTGCTTCTAAATCCCAGGCAGCATTCCATATGTTCTGCAAATACATACTCTTTTGATCCTTGCAACAATCTTCTGAGGCTCGCACTATTCTTTTCTTCATTTTACAGATGAAGGAATTGGTACAGAGAGGTTAGGTAGTTTGTTCAAGGCCACAGGGTTGGGATCCAACCAGGCAAGCCATGGTCTTAGCCAAATATCTTCAGCAAAAGCAACTATATTACACTGGCCTTCAACCAGACATTTTTTGCAATGTCTTAAGAAATGGTGGTTTAGAGGAAATGCAACCATTTAGTCAGCCTTATATAGGAATTAAAGACAATTTAAAAACCTTCCCTTAGTGTATTAAGTTTTGACATATTTTGGATAGTGAAACTTTGTTTTTAGCCCTCTCTTTACAAAGTCTGTGGGCAGCTTTTTTTTAGGTGGAATGATAAAAATGTAGCAAGGGGGAAATTTCTTTAATTTCTGCGTTTTACATAAATTACCTGAATATATTTAACAAGTAGAGAGATAACATCCATCCTCTCTCAGCATCTTCTTAATTTGAGCTCTGAATAGAGGAAGCAGTCATTAGTGAACATGAGGTGCAGGTGTTTTTGGTGGTATTTACTAAAGAGTCTCCAGTTTCTACCCATTAAGAGAAACTTTTAACATCAGGCTACCAGAAGAATAATAAAATGCACAGCAACAGAAACCATTTTGACAGTTTTATTGTTTGAGGCAGGCAGCAAATGCTGAGACTTCGCAGAGCAGTGGATTTTATTCCACTGCGAAGGCCGGAAGTGCCAGGTGAGTTTTCTGCCAGCATAGTCACAATCAAAATCGCAACACCAACCACGGCCTCCTAGGTGATGCACGAAACCACCCTGACACAGTGAGTCTTTCCAGAGTGCTGTGAAATCCAGGATTGTGGTGCTTTAATTCCAGCTTTGTTTAGCACAATTCTCGACAGAAGGGATTTTTCTCATTTGTTTTGTAACATAATGATATTAAGGAAGTAAAGGTAACTTGTGAGCATGAACTTGATGTGGTGAGAATCAATAACTAAATTGTTAATAAGCACTCAAAGAAGAGCCCCAAATAATCCCATTGCGAGAGTTTTTTCCACGAGAGAGGATAGCAGAATTGATTTCCTTCCTATTTTGAAAAAGACCAGTGAGTTATTTTTTGTTAATATCTTGGGGCTACATTCTTCATCAGTCTCAGTCTCCAGATAATGTATTCAGGTAGAGACATGAAATGCACCATTTACTCATTCATTCAAAAAACCATCATTGGGCTCCTCTATGTTGCAAGGGTGCTAGCTAGATCCTTGGATACAGATAACGATCTGTAGATAGAGATCTAAGCAGCTCCAAGACTAGTGCAGGGGGAAGAGGAAATGAATACCAGTTTCTGTAAGAGGTAAGCTCTAAGCTCCACAAGCAGATGTGGACAGGAGACCTGGGATTCCAGATAGCCCAACTCCCTTTTGAGGAGGAAGAGGACATCTCATGAAGAATCAGAGGAGGGGATTTTCAGACAGATGGGGAAGAAACTATTTCTAAAGTCAGGAGGTGTGAGGGAACTTCATATTAGGGGAACTGTAAGAATGCCTGGAAGAAAACAGGTCAGGAAGTGAGAGCTGATGGTGTCCAGAGAAGACAGCAAACCAAGGTTATGAAAAATCTAAGATAGTATGCAAAGAAGTATGGATATTATTTTGAGAGTAATGGGGAGCACATAAAGAATCCTATGCAGGAGACTGACATGATTACATAAACTTTATTTAATGGTCACCAGAACAGCGTGAGGCTGTGATTCTCAACTGGGGTGATTTTGCCTGTTTGGGGACAGCTGGTCACATCTAGGGGGGAGGGAGTGCTCTTGAAATCTAATGGGCAGAGGGCAGGGATGCTGAAAAATAGCTTATAACACACAAGACTGTCATGCAACAAAGAAGCCAAAAATATCCATAGTGCTGATGTTGAGAAACCCTGGTGTGCTATGCTTATTAATGTCCCACTCCTCAAATTCACATACTATCCCTGGAACTTGTGACTATATCTCCTTACATGGCAAAAGGAATATTGCGGATGTGACTAGGACTGTGTGATGAGGTGAATAGTATGGGTTACCCAAGTGGGCTCAATGTAATCATAAGTACTGATAAGAGGGAAGTAGGAGAGTCAGAGACAGAAAAGATAACGGAACTACAGAAGCAGGCAATGAAGGAGATGTGGGGATACAAGGCTTATGCCTCTGAAGATGGAAGAAAGAGCCATGAGCCAAGGAATGTTGGTGACCTCGAGCAGCTAGAAGGGTCATGGACAGAGTCTCCTTGCGAGCCTCCAAAAGGAGCCAATCCTATCGATCCCTTGATGTCAGGCCAGTAAGACTGATCTTGAACTTTTGACTTCCAGAAGAGTCAGAGAATAAATCTGTCATGTTAGGTCACTTAAGTTGTAGTCTGTTATAACAGCAATAGGAAATTAATTTATCTGTTTTGGAGGATGGGATCGATAGGAAGCAAATCTTGAGGCAGAATAAACAGAAAGGAGATGTCAGTAATGCCAAGAACGTAACTGAGCACTGGGGATACAACAGTGAGTGAGGCAGGAAATGAACAAAATTCTTGCTCTTTTGAAGTTTATAAACTAGTGATTTATATGAGTTCTTGTTATACTCCAGAAAGTAATCCCTTTTATGATGCTCATTTCCTTTTTCCCATCCCTTAGACCTCAGCTAACTTTTTCTGTTTTGAATAGAAAGTTTTATTTTTGATATATTCAAATTTATCAGGATTTCACATTATGATTCATACTCCCCTCCCCATCCAAAGTCATTCCAGTGTCATAAAATATCTCTCTACATTTTTTCTATCAACTCTACTTATAGTTTTCTTAGTATCAATTATTGTTCCCAATTATTACTCACTTCTTCAAAGCATTAACCCTACCCTTGCCATGGGTTCTTATAGAGAAACAGACTTTATCACACCATTGTCAGGATCAGCCATGTGACTACCTTTGCTTAGTGGAGTGGCAGTTCTCTTATCTGATCATAAACTTGTGAAGGAGAAATACAATATTCATTGTTGAAAACCACTGAGATTTTGGGATGGTTCAATATGTAGCATAACCTAGGGAAATGTGATTAAAATACTTTTGTTAGTATTTAAGTCTTTTAGCTATGATGCCATCATTGTCATATGGAAAGTTATCCTTAATATACAAATATCATCGGTCTCTCTATTGTATTTAATTAATCTATCTGATCCTGCACCAGTTCTATACTATTATTATGACTGTTATATTATACTGTGTCTTAATGTCTTGTGAGTTCCTGCTTTTCAGTCTTCCTTCTCAAAATTATACTAGCTTTGTAGAGTGGTCAAGCTTTCAAGTTATATTGAGACAGTGTTTCCTGTTCTCCCCTAAATTCTGAAATATTGTTTATAAATACATTAAATATATAGAGAAGTTTGGGAAACCATTCATAGTTTTACAACGTTAACATGTCTGCTTTTATTAATGTTTCATTTAATCAATTTCAGAAATTTTACAAGTCTCTATATAAAGATATTGTGTTTTCTTCCTTAGTTTAATTCCTAGTTGTTTCATTGTTTGGGTTGCTATTCTAAGTGGCATATTATTTTCTATTATACTTTTAGTTGTTGTTGAATTTCCATGTGAGGTATTAGACTCCAGTGTGAAACATATATACCCAACGGGGGAAGAGAGGAAAATACTAGCACTTCTTTGTATGCTTATTTTTTTATTTTACTTTTAACATTTTTTGTATGTAAACTTTGTATGTAAACTACATAATTGCAACTTATAAATAAATATTGGGGTCATACTAAACTCATAGGATCAGTTGGCTTGCTTTTTACAGATGGATACTTTTTAAAGTTTTATTTATCGACTTTTAGGGGAACTAATATTTGAAACTAGTAGAGAAATGCTGTTAATCTTTGAAGTTTTTATTGTATCTTGCAATTCGCTTAACTTTTTTTTTTAAAGATTTTATTTATTTATTTGACAGAGAAATCATAAGTAGGCAGAGAGGCAGGCAGAGAGAGAGGAGGAAGCAGGCTCCCTCCTGAGCAGAGAACCCGATGTGGGCCTCGATCCCAGGACCCTGGGATCATGACCTGAGCCAAGGGCAGAGGCTTAACCCACTGAGCCACCCAGGTGCCCTCACTTAACTTTTTTATTAGATGTCCTAATTTATTCATTCTGTTGGGTTTTCTATGTAGGCAATCTTATCATTTCCAAATAATGATAGTTTTATCTGTTTCTTTCCCATTCTTTTTTTTTTTTTAAAGATTTTATTTATTTATTTGACAGGCAGAAACACAGCTAGAGAGGGAACACAGGTGAGAGAGGAAGAAGCAGGCTTCCCAGCGATCAGGGAGCCCGATGTGGGGCTCAATCCCAGGATACTGGGATCATGACCTGAGCCGAAGGCAGACACTTAAACACTGAGACAACCAGCGCCCCTCTTTCCAATTCCTATCATTCCTAATTATTTTCCTTGTCTTATTGTGTTGGCTGGGCCTTCCATACTGAAGGGTAGTGGTGATAAGAGATAGCCTTACTTTGTTGATTTCAAAATTTCTTCAGTAAGCACTATCTAGCTGATCTTTTTAAGTAAATACTTCTTTCAAGTTAAAGACATTATATTTGTTCTCAGTTTTCTTAGTTTTTCTTCTGTTTTATCAGTACATAACTGTAAAACTTATTAAATGCTTTCTGTATCTCCTGAAATCATTTTTGTTCTTGTTTAGTCCATAATTATGATGAATTACACTGGTAGAATTTTGATTAGTAAACCATTATAGCATTCCCCAAATAGTCCCTACCAATTCACACCATATGATTCTTAACCAATTATGGATTTATTTGGCTATTGTTTTATTTCATATTTTCTAGTCTGTGTTCAGAAATGAGCTAAAACAATTTACTCCCCTTTTTCCTTTATATTGTCCTTATTCAATTTTTATACCAAGATATTAAGCTTATAATGTGACCTGTGCCATCTTTGTTTTTTTTTATGGAAGAGCTTTCACAAGATAAAGTCATCTGCTTTTTAAACTTTCACTTATCAATCTTTAAAGGACCCTACGTCAACTAACTCTGAGGTATTTAGTTAGCAAGGAAGGAAAGAAGGGATACCAAAGCTGTGTTATGGAATTTTCTAGAGGAAGCTGATTTACTTGGTTAAATATTTTCTGCAATTCATCATAAGATAAGTGAACTTTAAAACTTCATAGCAGAATTTTGAAATTCATAGTATTTGGCAGTTTGGAAAAGGATTAGGAACATTAACACTTACGTATATTGTTTCACATGTCCAACCGCTTTTGAAGACCATTTCCCCCACAACTCCTGCCAGATTATTAATGCAAAGAATTGAAATAACTATGTCAACATAAACTATGTTTTATTGGTGAAACTGAAAGACAAAAGGAATCAGGTTCCAGAAGGTGATTACTACAAACATTAAAATTCTGCTGGGGACCATGTTTGCTGCAGTGAGAAGATAGCTCAAGGTAATCATTCTTCAAACATGCAAGAGTCCCACTAAAGGGAAGGTAAAGCGGCAACTGTTATCTTCCTTGACTGGGTCAGAATGTGGGGTTGGGTTTAGTGAGGAGCTCCCCTTAAGACATAAAAGCTGAGAAATAGACGTCGTATTAGCATTTTTAAAAGATTTTACTTGTTTATTTGAGAGAGAGAGAATAAGAGAGAGAGTGAATACAAGTGTACAAGCTGGGGGAGGGGCAGAGGGAGAGGAAGAAGCAGACTCCCTGCTCAGTGGGGACCCCAACGTGGGGCTTGATCCCAGAACCCTAGGATCATTACTTGAGCTGAAGGCAGATTCATTGTTATTTTTAATGGTTGCTGATTTTACATAATGAACTGGAAAACTGAAAAAGTTAGGAACCCAACCAGTGTGCTTGTTTGTAGGGACAGCAAGGCATCTGGAGGAGTAGAAGCAAAGGACAGAGCACACGAACACGGATACTAAGCTAAATCCTGGTCACTACAAAGGGAAGGTTATGGGAAGGTCATGAGCCTGAGAATGAACATGCAGTTTAAAACAGAAATGCTTCATTTATGCCATTATACCTCATCATCTACTTTGTGGACTTTCCAAACTCATCTGGATTGTGTTGAGGCATGATCTGAAGTTCAGGCAATGCTGAAATTAGAGCTGGGGAAGGACGGCAACAGATGGACCTTGCTAGCATGAAGCAATCAAAGGTGTCCAAAGTCTGAGCAAAAATACTCAATACTGAGCTTGACAGACCATATATAAACAGGTTATATGGTTAGCTAAAGGCCATATATAAATATAGTGAGTTTGTTTAAGATAGTTGGGCATGCTCTAGCCTTCTCAATCACATTTATATATCTGGGGGATAACTTGTTAGCTAGATGTGTATCCATGTCTACCTATGTAATAAAACAAGTAGAAATCTCAGGAAGTGCCTGAGTCCAATCCATTGTGTTTGATGTCTTAATGAGATCACGGTACTTAGAATATATTAAAATGGACTCATATTCCTAACAAAACAGAGGGGTCCATTTTGGCAGCCAAATACAAGATCACTTCTTGCCTTAACTTTTAGCATATAATTTTAATAAGCTACCATTGTCAACAAAAAAACTCAGTCTTATTTGTAGTTGTCTTGAAACCCACTTAAAAAAAAAGGATATTTTGATGTTGTTCATTTTATGCAGACAGAGTTAGAGTTTATCTGTTAAGCCTCAAGAAGGATTCTTTGGCATTTCTCATCTAATTATTGTTGGCTTGGACCCAATTTGAGCTAGTGATTAAGCCACAACAGGCTCTATTTTCCATTATTAATCTCTTGGACATGAAAGGTTTATCAGACCCAAAGCAATTAGACATTCAAAATTCTGGGCTTTTTGCTTACTTGCTAAATACATCTGAGATTCTTCTGTTCCGCTGTTTTCAGTTGTGAAGCAATTGGAAAATGCTAAGGGGTGTGTGTGTGTGTGTGTGTGTGTGTGTGTGTGTGTGTGCGCGCACATGCTCATGTACATTTCATAGTCTTTCAGGGATAAGCATTCATCTTTACAAAATATTTTACTTTAGATTAGCAAAGCTGAGAAACTCTGAAATCTCTTCCTGCATTAACTCAACTAAGGCATCCAGAGCCAAATCCTAAATGCCGACTGGAATTACAGTCTACTTCAGATGTGGAGGTTTGCTTCCGCAGACATTATGTGACAGCTTGATTATCAATGGCATGATTAATTCCTCAGCACATGCAAGTCAGGACTTGCTTCCGAGGTTGAGTGCTAATGTGAAAGGGATGGATTAGAGCAGCACATCGGGAATTCAAAATTCCTCAGAAGGGAAGGAGTAAGCATGACATCAACTCAGATAGAAGTGGCCAAGCAAGTTACAGAAACATTTGCAAGGATTCCAGATAAGAAAATAATTTTGTACAAATTTCATCTTAGAGTGTCTTTCAGACTGTGTAGGAAGTGGAATTGTTTTACAGCAGGGCAATCAATAATCTTCCTCAGTATTGCTTGGATTTAGTGCTTCATTTGAGAAAAAGGAGTGATATTTCAAAGAGAGAAAAACACTACTTGGAGGATTTCTGATTACCACAATGTTGCCTGATGGGAGAAAGTATGCACAGAGTTCTTGCATGAACATAGAAAGTTTTAAGGATTTTTCTTTATGGAAGCTCTTCTAGAAGAGTAGAAAATATAGAAGCATAAGCCTCCAGCAGAAGTTTGAATTTGTCTTCTGATGGATTGGTGAATCTCTTAAGAATATCTTTTTTGGCACCAGAGAGGGATTTGCATATAATGGAAACACAATTATGGTGGCTTCACAAATAGGGGTATCTTTTTCTCATATATTAAGTCTTGACGTAGCTAGGTGAGGTTGGTTTTGAGCTGTATCATCAACATCCTGGTCTTATTTTGTTCTTCTGTTCCTTCAGCCTCATGGTCACTTCATGGTTCCAAGATGACATTCTCTCCCTGTCTAGAACCTCCTTCTATGTTCTGGGCAGGAAGGTTAAGATGGCTGTAAGGAGGAAGGGCTGACATCGATGTCAGGAAAAGCCAAACCAGATAGAAATTCAGGTTTCAGATGATTTCATTGACCAAACAATGTCATATGATCAGTCTTTGCCGTAATAGAGTCTGAGAAATTGTATAGAGACTTTTTCTTTTATTTTTTATTCCTTTCCTTTCTTCTCTTCTCCTCACTTCTCTTCTTTTCTCTTCTCTTTTCTTTTTTAGCTGTATTGCCAATGAAAAGTAAATAAGGGTTCTTTTGGTAAAGGAGAAGATGGATATTGGGTAGGCAAGCGGCACGTTCTGTCACATGTTGTTTCAAGATACTTGCTAGTACCCATTCTGGTTTGGTGATGCCTATGACATTCTGATTGTTATTTTGTACACCATGTATTTTTATCCTTATTTTGCTTGATCAGAAGAGGATTTTGTTTAATATAGCTTTAGTGCACAGAGCTGATGCTCTCAAGCATCCTAAGAGCTTGTTGCTAAAATTCATTCCTCCACAGTGTGCCAAAAAAATACCACCAACCACCCAATTACTCATATATGCAGGAAGGCTAGGGAAGTGTGCTAGGTTGGCAACACTGGATAGAAAGTCAAAAGCAAATCTGCCATCCCTCTTCACATAGTGACCCTCAGCATTGAAACCTGAAGGATGAGCTATGTTGGTACTAAAACCCCCAAACACTGGTAGAACTGACAGGATCTATAGACAAATCCAATGGAGATTTTTACCATCCTCTATCAAATGCAGGTAGTAAAATCTCCAAGGTAAGTCATGTTGGGAAATGAAACTTACTCAATAAATTTACAAGGCTTGATGTTTTAAAGCATGTTAACTGATAATGATAGACTTAAAGTAGACATAAATAGCATAAGATATCTAGATAAGCCCAAACATTTGAGAATTAAAGAACTCCCTTCTAAATGTCAGAGATCAAAGATAAAAAATCACAAAGGAAATGAAAACTTAATTTGATGAAGGATAAAGGTATAATGAAAATATAGCCTATGGGCATTTGTGGGATGCTGCTAAAGCAGTACTTAAAAAGAAAATTCTTAAAGTAGGAAAGAAAAAATATTTTAAATATTAAAAATAAAAGATTTAACATTACTGTAAATTCCTACCTTAAGAAGCTAGAAAAAGATAAGCAGTTGAAACCCAAATCTACAAAGGGACAAAAATAATAAATATGAGTATAAATCAAGAAATGAAAAATGAACAAATCAATAAAACCAAAAGTATCTGAAAAGATAAATAAAATCCCTCAAACTATAACTAGTTGATAAGGACAAAAAAATTAAAAAGAAAACTAAATCTATTTTTGGGAATAAATGAGAGGCTTTTTAAAAAATACTATAATATTTTAATGGAAATGTGAACTGGGGTAAATCAGGGAGAGGGATGAAACACTCAGAAACAAACTGAGGTCTCGGAAGGGCAGGGGTGGGAGGATGGGTGAGCCTGGTGGTGGATACTGAGGGCATGAATTGCATGGAGGACTGGGTGTGGGGCATAAACAATGAATCTTGGAACAGTGAAAAAAAATCAAATACTATAATATTAGAAGATAAGAAGGGAATATTTTGAACAACTTCATGACAATGTGCATGACAATTTAGCTGAAATGGACAAATTCCTTGAAAAACAGAGGTGTCGAAACTGACATGATAGAAAATCTGAGTAAGTCCATAATAATGGAGTTGAATTTGTCATAAAGTCTCCCTACAATGAAAACTTGAGTCTCAAATGGCTTTCTTGGTGAATTTTAGCAAATATTTAAGAAAGAAAGAATGCAAATCCTACAGATAGTTCCACTTAAAACAGAAGAGGAGATAACAATTCCCAGCTTTGACGAGGAGGCTTATAGCAGGGCTGACATGTAATTTTAACCCTACATACAAGCTAATAAGTTAACCTATTACTATTTCAGAGGTTCTGGCAGAAGATGTGAGACTCCTGGATCAGAGACAAATGACTTATACTCACAGACATCACTATGTTTGTGTCTGTCCCTCTTTTTCCTAAGCCCCCCAGAAGTAACACAGAATGTCTGAATGGATTCCTGTATGTGCAGTGAACTGCACTGCAGAGAAGGGACTCTAAGGCTGAGAATTTACTGACCTGTGTGTGCCTAGTGATCAGGCCATGATTAAAAATCAGGTAAAATGGTTTGGGGTTTAGTTCAGCTATTGGCATATTCCCAGAACAGGACAAAGCACCTGTGTTTTGGAATCCTGTCTTCACTATCCAAAAAATCTGAGAATTTAGACAAGGTGATTTCTCAGGACCCTTCCAACTCTTTAATTGTAACTGACTGTCCATGAATTAAAGAGGGTTTAAAATGTCAACCTCAAAGTATTTTCTGTAATACAATTAAGAGCATAAAGTTAAAGACATGGTAAATTCCTTTGGTCAACTTCTGGCCTGAAAACATCAATGGCCCTACCCTATGAATCACAAATTACTGAGAGGTCTATAACTTCACAACTTTTCTATTAAAGGTTTCAAATTTGTGCTGCTCTTAATATTCTTTTCATATCCATTTAAAAATATCTCTTGACCCCTTGAGCAATATGGGTTTGAACTGTGTGGGTCCCACTTATATGCAGAGTATTTTTTTGATAAATACCATACAGCATTAAAAAAGTATCTTCTCTTCCTTATGATTTTCTTAATAAGATTTTCCTTTTTCTTTCTTTTTTTTTTAAAGATTTTATTTATTTGACAGAGAGAAACACAGAGAGAGAGGGAACACAAGCAGGGGGAGTGAGAGAGGGAGAAGCAGGCTTCCCACCACGCAGGGAGCCCGATGTGGGACTCGATCCCGGGACTCCGGGATCATGACCTGAGCCAAAGGCAGTCACTCAACTAACTGAGCCACCCAGGCGCCCAAGATTTTCCTTTTTCTAATTTACTTTATTTTAAGAATACAATATAATACATAGAACATACAAAATATGTGTTAATCAACTATTTTTGATATTTAAGATTTCTTATCAATAGTAGGCTATTAGTAGTTAAGTTTTGGGGAAGTCAAAAGATATGTACAGATTTTTCAACTGCAAAGGGGGCTTGGGTGCCCCTGACCCCCACATTGTGCAAAGGTCAGCTGTACTTGTCAAGTCACTTTGACTCTTGCTTGAAATCAACAGACATTCTTCCCCTCAATTATTTAAAAAATTTTTTTAAAGATTTTATTTATTTACCTGACAGAGAGAAACACAGCTAGAGAGGGAACACAAGCAGGGGGAGTGAGCGAGGGGAAAGCATGCTTCCTGCCAAGCAGGGAGCCCAATGTGGGGCTTGATCCCAGGATTTGGGGATCATGACCTGAGCTGAAGGCACATGCTTAATGACTGAGCCACCCAGGCACCCCTATTTTAAAATTTTTAACTTCACTCCTTAGGTTAGTGTTTCTCAAATTCTGTCCCACATGGTGTTATTTGAAAAAAGTATTCCAAGAAAAATGAAGTTTTGGAAGCACTGGACTAAATAAAGAAAGGTAGGGCACCTGAGTGTCTCGGTGGATTAAGTGTTTGCCTTTGGCTCAGGGTCCCAGGATGGAGCCCCACACCAGGCTCCTTGCTTAGCAGAAAGTCTGCTTCTCTTTCTGCCTACTGCTCCCCCTGCTTGTGCATTCTCTCTCTCTCTCTCTCTCTCTCTCTCTCTCTCTCTCTCTCTCTCACACACACACACACACACACACACACACACAGAGTCAAATAAATAAAATTTTAAAAAAACGTTTATTTTTTTTTGGTTTATTTTGTGTGGACTTCTAAGGATCACAAATCTTCACTATTGAACACTAAAGGGAAAGTATGGCACACTGTTTCCCAAATCTATTTGACCACTGAGAAGTATTCCAAGAAATATACTTTGAAAATGCTATTTTAGGTTCTTCAGCATTAAGCCTCGTGATTATTTTACAGTTTGCAGAAAGTCTGCTTAGTTTAAAAAAAAAAAAAAGCTCCTAATTTGTTCTTTTATCATGTTTTCCAGCTAAGATATTTGGTTTGCCTTGGCCCCTCATGCTTTCTTCTCATTCAGCTAAATAAAACAGAGAGACGTTAAGGCTACGGGTACAAGAACAGCAGACCTACTCCACTGGGGACGTGAACAGAATGAGAAGCCCTGATGACCCAGGTGGCTGAGGTGACTGAGTAGCCAGATAATGCGCAGGCCAACAAACTGGAAAAATTGAGGCTATTGGGAAATGCCAGCAGTCAGTGCAGACTTTTCTACAAAGTCCAGGCGAGATGAGTAGATGAGGCAGCACTGAGGCTTGATCAGATAGAATTGGAATTGCAGATAATAGAGCCTCTTGGAGCATTTGGGTCTCAGTACCTACCCTCTGACGTCTCAGCTCACTTCTCTCCCATTATATCAGATATCAGACTTTCTACAAAGTCCAGGCGAGATGAGTAGATGAGGCAGCACTGAGGCTTGATCAGATAGAATTGGAATTGCAGATAATAGAGCCTCTTGGAGCATTTGGGTCTCAGTACCTACCCTCTGACGTCTCAGCTCACTTCTCTCCCTTTTTATGGCTTTAAAAGACGAGGGTTTTTAAGGCAAACTGCATCAGAGGACGACACTGTACCTTTTACGTGGATTTTGAGCTCAGAGACAGTCACCTGTGGGATCGCTAAGGGCAGATTCTTACAGCCCTTGAACTTTTTCATGCTGGGATGTCTACTTTTCCACAATCTTGACAAAAAGCTTATCCAAGACAATCAGGTTCCAAGCCTTGTACGTTTTAAACTTCAAACCAATTCTGACAATAACATATGTTTCTGCATGATATCATATTTGGCTTTGAGCTAAAGAAAATCTGAAAAATAGTGGCTTAAACACAGAAGGGGATCATTTGGCTTATGTACCCAGTGGGGTGGAAATAGTAGTCCCAGGGCTGCCCATGCTGACGCTCTGCAAAGTCATCAAGGACTCACTTTCCTTCCTCTGCCTTCTTCAGTGGGTGGCCTTTTGTATTCATGTTTGTGAGATGGCTGCTGCTCCTCCAGGCATCACATTCCTATTCTCTACAAGAAGAAAGGGAAAGTCCAGACACCATTCCCAGAAGGCTTTTTCTTGTATTGAGAAAGGGTGCTTTTCCTAGATAAATCTGCCTGTATCTCATTGGCCAGAACTGGGTAACCTAGCCTTTCCCCAGTTGCAAAGTTACTTGGGGAAGTGAAGATATTTACATATTAAACTGGGGACATTGATGATCAACTCCAATAAAGTTAGAGCTGTTTTAACTGGGAGGGAAGAGAGAATAGGTAGTATGAGCAGTTCCTGCCATCTGCCTGTTATAGAAAAAATGACAAAAACCAGAGAAGCACTTCTCAATTCTTCTTGTCCCATTTATTTATTTAGCCTTTCTCCTTCTTTCTCCTAATCAATACCTCATTTGAAAATAGAGACACTCTCTGCCTTTACCTCAGATAGTTAAAGCAACTTCTAAGCTATATCCATAAGCTGATGGTGCTCTGACACAAATAACTCAAAAAGACATTTCCCCCTCTTGGGAAAATCTAGGATCCCAAAGATAGAACACTGAAGAGCAACAAAAATGTAAATCAGGTTTGAGGGCAGAAATTGAAAGTTTGTTTCATGACAGACTGTCTGCATTTTATTTGGGTTATGAAACAGGTCATTTCCTGTCTTCTCAAAGCTCTGCCTTTTTTAAGTCACTGCCCTGTAACCCGGGGTGTGAAGATGGATGCCAGCAGGGCCAAAGAGGCAACAGCCTCCCTGGCCTGGATGCACAGCTTTTCGCTAATGGCTCCAGACCCTGATTGCAGGGCCTGGTCCTGTTCATCATCGTCGTAAGCACCATCCTATATTTTTGAGTGCCCACAGGGGCATGACATTGTCCTGTGCATTTACTGTCCTATTTCTGCTTCCAAATTGTTAGCAAGATTATATTCACACTTGGCTTATCTCTGATTATAAGCATTATGGTCCACTGCTGTCAGCTACCTAAACCTAAAGCTTTTCATGCCGTGCATGTTCCCTGAAGGAATCCGATGAGAAAGTGACACTACCCCTTTTCATCATTAATGGGTTTCCTTAACATGCCCATTAGTAGGTACTGTTTTCTTGATTAAAGAACTCTGCAAGGACATTACTGAGTTCAAGGTTTGCCAGAAACTTCAGGATTTGGAGGAAAAAGAGAGGGCTCATTTTTATTAGTTCCAGGGACAGCAGTGAGGGCTTGATATAGCATTCTTAAGTCATCTTGCTGAAGGGATAATTAGTGCACATATTTTGTAGAGGAAGCGAGGGATGCTGAAAAAGCTTAGGTTGGTTGTTCGAAGTCCCATAAGCTATAAAAGACCGAAACTGAACTTGAATGTGGGTCCTTCCTTAATTATCTTTCAACTATAGTATGTTTTCCTTTGAGACGGTGCCATCATATTTCACCAAGAGGTCACAAAACCCAACCCTCATTGGAAATTCAGTTTAACCTAAGGGACCCACAGAGACATGAGTGGGTAACCTGTGTGAGGAAGAACAGATGCTTTCCTAAGGCATGAGAAGGTACTTAAAAACACACTGGGGTTCAGTATTAAAGTTTATTATTTTCTTCAAAATATATTACATACTACACTCTTTTAATGTAGTGAAACTAAAATTACATCGTATTCTTGTTTAATGTGGCTTATTTCCCCATACATATTTACATCAGTATTTTGCTTCCTTACTCTAGAAGTGAGTTTTCCATCATAATGATAGATCTTCTAATGGTCTATCTTTGCTCACAATGCTTCTTTTTTCTAGTAGCAATTTCTAGTGTGATGTTGTATTTGATGTGTGCTTTCTTCCTGTTGTTTAAGGGCTTTTGAGAGATTTTCATACTTCTTCACATCAGCCTCATTGTCCTCTGGCATTATTTTCGGAGGGCCACTGGCTGCACATCTATTTCCCCAGCAGGTTTCAGAATCCTGCATCTCCCCTCAGTATTTCACGATTGCAGATGGCTTTTCTGTAGCATGTTTATTTTCTCAAAGTCTATACTTGTTCAAGCTCAATGCTCCAGCTTGTTTCAATGATGATTCAGTAAGAACCTAAATGTTTGCAGGTTGTGACTGCTACGGAATCTTATTGTGCCTTCGGGTTCATAGGTGCTGTGATTTTCTTAGTTTCTTTCTTTCTTTCTTTCTTTCTTTCTTTCTTTCTTTCTTTCTTTCTTTCTTTCTTTCTTTTTAAGATTTTATTTATTTGACAGAGAGAAACACAGCTAGAGAGGAAACACAAGCAGGGGGAGTGGGAGAGGGAAAAGCAGGTCGTCTGCAGAGCAGGGAGCCTGATGTGGGGCTCAATGTGGGGCTCGATCTCAGGACTCCAGGATCATGACCTGAGCCACCCAGACGTCGCTTAATTCCTAATAATTCCTCCTGTAATGACTTTCAGCTTCATTGTAACTTTGAAAAGGAATATTGAAAATCTTTTTTGCATGTTTACTTCCTTACAGAATTTAGTGCAAAGGGCTACTCTTCCTTTCAACTGTTCTATAGCAATAGAAAGTGTTTCTATTACAGACTAATGCCCACAGATGTAGCGCTCATCTCCAGTTTCCTATACAGTGCTCTCTGGTCTTTAACCCACACTTCCCATCTGGTAACTTGAGATGCACAATATGCTCGTAGCTTTATAAAGCATTTTCCATTAGCCTCCAATCGTCTTGATATTGAAGCACTGATGACAAGGACAATTACTTAATAATGTACTATTTTGCCACCTGTACTTCCCTATAATTATATGGTTAGTAGAAAAAAAGTCAGCTATGTAATATAACCTAACAGAGACTAAAATAAAATATAAAAGCAGATTTAAATATACTTTTGAAATAAAATGACCAAGTGGAGGAAAAGAGGCTTACATGGAAAAAAAAAAAAGAAAAAGAAAATGAAACTAAACATAAAGGAAAAGCAAAATAGCCACAGCTGTCTATAATATACATGGAAATTAACTTCATGCTCTTTGTATATTTTAAAATCACATAATCATGACATCATTTTTACCCATTTGAAAGAAAACCAGCATGTGTTAGAATTATCCACAAGGGAGGACAGAGTAGATCATGAACAAGGTAGCCTAAGATGTTCAACCTGCCCGTGTCAAAATGATAGGTGAGGGAAGGATCCAGAAATGCACCCTTGAGTTGGACACAGAAGAAGACAGAGCCAGAGGCCCAGGCTGGGTGAAGAAACTTGTTTATAGCAAAAAAGGACAATAAAGAAGGGGCTTAGGTTGAGTATAAGTATATAAACTGACCATGGGTATGTAATATATTCTGAGAAAAAGAACTGTTCCATTTACCATTGATTCTGGTCACGGAAATGTAATTAAGAGAGCATATCATTGGAAATTATGTTATCGCACATACTCTTATTATCACTCAACATATATGTAATTCATATATTGATGGAGGGTTGCAGAGAAGGTAAAGGCAAGTAAAGACAGGGGTGCCTGGGTGGCTCAGTTGGTTAAGCATCAATTTTTGATTTTGGCTTAGATCATGATCTCAGGGTTGTGAGATTAAGCCCTGCATCAGGCTCTGCACTCAGTGGAATCTGCTTGAGATCCTTTCCTTCTTCCTCTGTCCCTCCCTATTCTCTCTCTCCCTTTCTCTCAAATAAATAAATAAATCTTAAAAAAAAAAAACAGGCAGGTAAAGACAATCAATACATTTCTTCACAATTTTGGGAATTCTTACACTGACATTACGAAGGTTTATTTTTCTATTTTACATCAGTTTCTTTTGTGATTTAAGCTTATTTATTTTTGCATTATTTTCCCATCAATATAAACATCTATTTGCTTCTCTTCTTCTACTACATTTAAACACTTAATTGGCAATTAAATTTACCTTTCCCTTCACATTTTGATTCTTCAAGCCTCCTTTGAATATCTTCTAAAAAAAAAAGCCTCACAGAGAAAAGGATTTTACCCATCAAATAGTGGCTGTGGGAAGGGCCAGCCATGCTCTGAGTAATCAAGAGAGTCTAAGGGAGGAGAGCCCCTATTCAGAAATAGACCCCTCACATAGGCTACAAATTAGATATCAATTTGTGCATATACATTTCCCTTTAAAAATAAAATAATTCTAAAAAGATTAGATTATATTTATACTTAGTATAAATTCCTTTAATCAGAACATTACTGACCTTCCCTCCCCTCCCCACCCAGTTTTTTCCTATTGCTCTCCCAGTCAGGACACAGGGTAACAGGAATGGATGTATATACTGTGAAGCTTGTCTGAGGGGAAATATTTCAGAAGCCATTCTGAGAGAAATAACCTCACTGCCCTCATTCTCCAGGGAACCCCATCACTGCCTTTGAACAGCTTGCTTGGCAGAAGGTGTATTTTGTTGATATTTTTCATACTCTTTGTCTTGTATGTTACCTCCATCTAAGACCTCTCCTCCTCAGACCTTGGAAGCTAGTTGTTTAGGGCTCATTCACTCATGAAGAGTTGTTTCCTAGGTCTTGACAAAAATATGGTAGGAAATTGATGGGTTCAGTCACACAGCCTGAGAGCTTCCTTTAGATAGCATGGCAATCAGGGGAAGGCAAGACCCTCATTAGCTGGGGATCCCCAAACCCTGTCACACAGAATGGTGTAGATTTGAGAACAGCTGGGCATTCAAAAGTAAGTTGTGTCACTGAGTTCAGGAAAAGAGAAGGGAAGCCTGAAGGTCCAAGAAAGGCTCTAGTGGGGATGAGGACAATAAATAATGAGTGGATGACATGAAATACTGGGACTCTCCAGAGGTGATGTGTGTCAGAAGATGCGAAGAGCTTGGTCAGAAACAGATGAAGGGTTTTAGAAAGACAGAAAGTTCATAAAGAAAATCTTTTATACTCTGCAATTTTAACCTAAAGCTTCTGGAGACAATTGAAATGGGACTGGAAATTACTATCTAAGGCAAAATATTTAGCAGACAACCTCAGAAGAGAAATTATATGAAATAAGCAATTTTTGGCATTCAAATAAGAGCTGGCAAGCTTTTTCTGTAAAGTTTCAGATAGTAAATACTTTAGATTTTATAGGCTCTGAAGCAAAACTGAGGACGGTAGTAGGTATTTACATGAGAGAAAGCAAATTTCCACCAATGTTATATTGATAAAATTAAAAATGTAATAATGATAATTAAGTTCATTTTTAAAAACACAAGTCTACTAATGAGAAGAATGGGATTCTCTTTTGGGGGGATAACATTTTGCTTAACTGAGGTTCACACTTAGTTTTCAGTATCATCAAAATCAATGACAGAGTCATCCTTAAATTTGGCCCATAATTAAACTTGGGGTACTTCATCTTTGAAGATATCTTTTCAGACAGATAGGTATGGCCAAACCCCAACGTCAATTTAGAAGCATATGATTTTAATTGAGCATATTTATCAGTTGGGAGGGATATAGACTTCTATTATATTCTCCTTTTGATATTTGATTTTCATGTGTCATTATATGGCATATTAGTAACTTCCAAAGGAAGATTAAATGGAAGCGCCTCAACTGCACAGTTAATTGAATTTTGAAATATGAAGGGTTTTTTGTCCCCCTTGCATTTTGATTGAGGTCTGAAAAGTGCTGCTGGAACTATATGGTTTAGAGTTGGAAAATATAGCTCCTGCAAATTTGTGTAGGAGCGGAGATCGTGTTTTTTGTTTTAACGTTAAATAGTACTTGATATGTATAAAGGAGCTTTCACACTACTCTATTTCAAACAATATTAGTTGTCATAGAAATGACTTTACTGTAGTGTAAGTGTTGCATCTAAACCCTCTTTTACTGTGTAATTTTGTGTTGAATTCATTAAGAAATGTTATGAAGTAGGCACTAAAAGCTAATTTCCAACTAGTGTCTGAGAGTAGTAGTTAAGGGTAGTTCTTGCAACCACTTGAAAATATAAAAGCCATGCTCAGCTTGTGGGCTGTACAGAAGGGGGCAGCGGGTGGGATTCGGTGTGAGGGTCTTGATTTGCAACCTCTGAATTACACCTTTAGAACCTCTGGAGTCCAGCTCCCTAGGTCTGAATTCTAGCCATGCTCACTTATAAGCCCCATGACTTTGGACTAATTATATAATGTCTCTGAAGCCTCTAGGAGAGGATAAGAATTCTCCACTTCATAGAGGTTGAAAGGATTAAGTGACGGGACTGTCTGGAATAAAATAAACAATTACTAGTAGTTTTCAATAGTAAAATAAAAACTGCCCATAATGCTATAAATAGATCAAAGATTCAAGCATGTAAGATGTGGGGAGCAGAGTAGGTGGTAGGTGGGGGGGGGAGGGGGCAAGGGATGGAGTGGTTCTTGTCGCAGTAAAGCTAATGAGATGAGCTAGTGTCAGCCCGCTGAGGAGGAGATGTTCCAATCACCAACCACTTTCCATCTGTATTCTGGTTATTATTGAGGGATTTTGATGTATTAGAATGACTGTAAATATTTTATGAATATTGCCATCATGATACTCTCTTTTAAATTCTTTATAGTTCCCTTATGAGATAGGTATTCGTGCCATTTTATAGAAAACAAAGTCGAGGCTGCCAGCCTTGAATTTACTCAGTTCAGCTTCTCCTACTTGACCACCATCAACGAATCCAGCTTCCCCAGTTCTGTGCTGGGTCCTGGCTCAGCTTGTTTTGTCTTTTTCCAGCATAATCACCGGTAGAGAGCAGAGTGTGGGTTTTGCTTTTCCTTGGACCTCGGAATTGCCTTTGAAGGTATTTATTAAAAGTCTTTATATATGACCCAATCGTGTGTCTATCACCTTCTGCACGAGATGATCCTAAAAAGTTGGAGGTGTGCCTTCTTTATTTCTAAATGTATAGAGATGACTACTGAGTAGTTCTCTGGAGAAAAAAACGTAGTGAATCCTGTAGCAAATGAATGAATGAAGATTATTATAAAAATGAAGTCGTGTTTCATTATTATTCCTCGTGAAGGACAACACCCTTCAGTCATTTCTTTCATTGTGCTCACTACTTTCACATTCTTTTCTAGATTATATTTATTTATAAACTAAGGGATATTTTATAGAAAAAAACTAATAGATTAACATGAGTTCATGTTCAGATCCCAAATTTGCCTTTCTTTTTTTTTTTTTTTTTAAATATTTTTTTTTTTAAAGATTTTATTTATTTGACAGAGAGAAACACAGCCAGAGAGGGAACACAAGCAGGGGGAGTGAGAGAGGGAGAAGCAGGCTTCCCGCCGAGCAGGCAGCCCGATGTGGGACTCGATCCCGGGTCTCCAGGATCATGACCTGAGCCGAAGGCAGTGGCCCAACCAACTGAGCCACCCAGGCGTCCCGCAAATTTGCCTTTCAAAAGCTATGTGAACTTACAGAAAAATTTAACTTCTCTGTTAATTTCCTGATCTAAAAGCTATCTTTAGGATCTAAATGTTATGTTTAGGATCAAATTTAATTTTGAAATTCTATAACAATTTTTAAAACAAAAAGTTCAGCATTGATAATGTTTCTGTATTATACATTTATTTTTTTTGAAAAATAACTTCTAGGATTTAAATGAGGACTTAAAAATGTCTCGACTACATTGTTTTAGGAGATGAATAGCATCCTTGTATTTTTTTGGTAGAAATACTTACAGAAAACATATTTGGTGTGTGATGACTAAGTTTTTTTTTAAATCTCCTTAAGGTTTTTTTTTTGTTTTTTGTTTTTTGTTTTAACTGCTGTTAAACCTTAACAGCAGTCTAACTTAATGTATAACTGAAATTTTGCATTGGGCTTTTTAAACTGTATTCAAATATCACTGCCAATAAGACCAGCATCTTAACTGTGGCTTTCCATGGATGTCAATAACCCAAACTGAAGGACTGAGTAGGTCTGGTGGGAGGAACCAAGTTAATTTCTCTACCACCTCCTGAGATTTGCTTTATCTAAGGGACCTCATATATTAAAGAAAAACTCTCATCGGGTTCATATATGCCTTTTTCTCTTCATCAGCTCAACGTTGAGTAATGATTTTTGATATCTCTTACTGGAATTGGAATCAATTGTTGCTATAGACCTGCAATGTACATCTTTCTTCTGAAGACAATAAACAGTGTGTACTGATTGCTTTAGTTTTCCGGCACTTCTGCTTTCCTAGGGCAGGACTATGGATGGGTAGGCTGTCTTCTTCCTGTGGTGTTCCCAGCCCCTAGCGTAGAGCCTGATACATAATACCTGACTCAAATAAATATGCACCGAATGAGAGCAGGGATGAAAGCGTTATCAAGTTTGATGCTTGTGGCATTACCCCCATTAGACAGATGAGAACAGAAAGGATCAGACAGATTAATTTAGGAATATTTTACAAGGTCACTGGGAAGATAAAGTGATAGTGCTAAGACTAAAACCATATCTTTTGACTGGAGAGCTATTATCTTTTCAATTACTCCAGGCTGCTTCTATCTGCAAATCATTAAAACTATGCAGATCTTTAGAGCTGACCTATCAAGTCACGTTCCTTTCAGAAGATTGTATATGAATACTTCATACACTGTCTCTAGCAGTTTTATGATGTTTAGAATGATAAAACAGCCATAAACTTCCTCAGTGCAAAAGCACCAGGAAGGCCAACGGAAAAACTTGCCACAAACTCTTAGTGTGCGTCTATATAGGATTCAGGTCCCCATAAATATTCTGGGGCAATCCCCAGGGAGTTTGGCAGGGTGTGATTTCCCACAACTGTTCAGAAGTTCCATGAAGTTAGGAACATTTTTGTGCTGCTTAGGCAAGTCTGTTATCTGCAGGCTCTAATTTCTAAGGTCCAAGGAAAAGAAATGGTCGTGGAAATTTTCTCTGGGGGCTTTGTCTGGTAGAAAGCATGCTCACTCATCCCAAACAAACCATTTCTAAGACAGCAACAATTTTGTTGACTACATTTAAAGACAGAACATGTAGTTCCCAAATGCAATTTCAGTTTTCCAAAGGACAGTTTTATTCTTTTCAGAAATGCCTTGGTGATTTGTTGTTGTTGTTGTTGTTTTGTTTCATTTTGCTTAGAAGCACTGCTTGGTGCTCCTCTTTAGTCAACATGAAAAGGAAAGAAAAGAACAAGTAACTGAATGATCCTCTGTTGGCCTGAAGGCAGTGGACTGAGGATGTCTCTTAAATACAAACAGGCACTCTAGGTGACACTGGAAAAGACTTTTCAAATCAGGCTAAATGCTCTTCAAACACAGCTCCAGCCAGATCGATTCAGATTAAATGTTTTCTTTCTTTCTTTTTTTTTTTCTAGAAAATGTTTATTTTCCATAGTGTTTTTAAGAAATCCATCTAGAAGTACTGAAATCTCAGTAATAAGATGTTAAAGTCTTACATTAAGAATTGGATTACATTTACTTACAGTGACCAATCTTGGGTTCTATTACATTTAGCATACGAATTTTTTCTTTTGACAACTACTGTTATTAAAATTACTGATTCAATGTTTTCTAAATCTGTGCTATTAGCCCTGTGTGTGTGTGTGTGTGTGTGTGTGTGTGTGTGTTTAGAGAGGAAATGAATAGGAATTTAGCACCACGACCAGCAACTGAATCAATATTTTTGGGTATCTGTATACTGTTTTGGCTTTGGAGGAGAGGAAAAATAATTTTCCCTCTACCCTTTAGAGTTCTTAGCTAAGACCCCTATAATAAAAGACATATCACCAAGAGTAAAACAAATAAGTATCTGATTAACATGTTTACCTCAAATATGTATTTGAGGTACCCAGAAAAAATGAGCAATCTTCTGAGGTGGTTTAGAATTCAGCCTTTAATACCATTCTAAGAGAGAAAAGGAAGGGGGAGGCATGCCTCTTTGGGGGGCAGGAAATGGTTTTTAGGAAAGATAAATGGGCCCTTGGAAGAAAAGATGGGAGGTGTGATAGTTTTGTGACAAAGTATGTCTGGGTGTGGGGTCGACTTCTAGGCTCCTTTCCTGTGACAAGGATCAGTCTTCCCTGGTTGATGATGCCCCCAGCATGGGGATTTATGACAGTTGGTTCCCTTTGGAGGATCTGTATTAAGGCAGATAAGAGTTCAGAGAAAGTCTCTCCCTGCAATTTTTGCTTCTCAGTGCTTTCAGCTCAAACTAATCAACATGCCGAAGTAGCTTATTTTGGAGTGATATGTTCTGCTACACTTTACCTGCTTTGCATCTTTCATATATTCCTTATAGGGAGGACATAAATGGTTCAAATATGGGTAATTCCTTAGGAAGTACGATTTTCCCAGTTTAATTAATAAGTTCATAACTAACTTTGTGATTATTTTTATCTACGTAAAATTTATATTGTAAAGGATATTCACTTCAGGTAAATGAAGATGG
The DNA here is from genome assembly GCA_004023965.1 of Spilogale gracilis. Lineage (NCBI taxonomy): Eukaryota > Metazoa > Chordata > Mammalia > Carnivora > Mephitidae > Spilogale > Spilogale gracilis. The sequence goes on from PITA01000944.1 coordinate 117,327, forward strand.
GTTTAAATTTGAGGTTTATCTATCTGGGACATCTTACTAGGTTAGGAACTTAACTAATGGCTACAGTCTATCTTTCACAACTTTGTTAAAGCCTCTGTCTTTGGCTCAGGTCATGATCTCAGGGTCCTGGGACTGAGGCCTACTTCCTCCTCTCTCTCTGCCTGCCTCTCTGCCTGCTTGTGATTTCTCTTTGTGTCAAATAAATAAGTAAAATCTTTAAAAAAACAAACAAAAAACAAAACAAAACAAACTCAGTAGATGACTGACCACATCAAACACTAAGTAAATTTTGTTAACTAACTAAATGAAAGGCAATTAAACCATACACACCGTGTGTCCATCCAGGAGTTAGCACACTAAAGTAAAATCCAGCCCTTGAATCATTCTTGTATGCCCTACAAGCTAAGAATGTTTTTTCACGTTTTAAAAGGTTTGTAAAATAATAGTGAAGCATATGTGACAGAGACTATATGACCCACAAAACCTAAAATATTTACTATTTGCAGACCCTTCTTTACTTTTAAATACACATTTTTTTTTAAAGATTTTATTTATTTATTTATTTGACAGAGAGAAATACAGCCAGAGAGGGAACACAAGCAAGGGGAGCGAGAGAGGGAGAAGCAGGCTTCCTGCCAAGCAGGGAGTCCGATGTGGGACTCGATCCCGGTTCTCCAGGATCATGACTTGAGCCGAAGGCAGTGGCTTAACCAACTGAGCCACCCAGGCGCACCTAAATACACTTTAAAAAAAAAAAAAAACATATTCTTTGGTCAGAGCTCAAACCAATTTGTAGAGTGAGGCTACCCAGTGAGGTAGACCCTGGAAACTGCCTCTTCAAAGTCATTGTCTTTTACTCTTAAATTCTGTTTGGTTTACATTGTACCTACTTCTAGGGATGAAAGGTGGTAGGTAAAAGCCTATCTCAGCCATTCCATCTCTCTTTACTAGTGACTTATGTGGGTAGATGTAACTAAGTCCTAGAAGATGAAACTGCAGGGGTGAACGTCCAGAAAGCTATGTGGGAAGGATTTAGCTCCTCTTTTAAAAGGAAACATATAGCATGGAGCACTGGGTGTGGTGCATAAACGAGAAATCTTGGAACATAGAGAAAATAAAATAAAATAATTTTTTAAAAGATTTTTATTTATTTGACAGAGAAAAATACAGCCAGAGAGGGAACACAAGCAGGGGGAGTGAGAGAGGGAGAAGCAGGCCGTCCGCTGAGCAGGGAGCCCGATATGGGACTCGATCCTGGGTCTCTGGGATCATGACCTGAGCCGAAGGCAGTTGCTTAACCAACTGAGCCACCCAGGCGCCCCAAAATAAAATAAATTTTTTTAAAAATAAAAGGAAACACATAGAAAGAATTATACAAGTGTGCTCCCACTTTGTTCCTTGGGAACTTGGTTATGTGCAGACATATTTTGGATCTTTGGCAGTCATCTTTTGACCATGAAGGAAAGACCAAACAATTGGAGCTGTGCTGACCTAAGATGTTATCACTGACGGTCTGCCGGACTGACCTCCGAATTACCTACCTTAGGTCTTCTCACATGGTATAAGAGCACAGCTTTACGGTTTAGCCACTGTTAATTGTGCACTCTGCTACCTCCTGCCAAAATATTCTAACTGAGCCCCTTCAGGTTTTAAATCTGTTCTAATAATGAGCTAGCTTAAATTATTAAATTTGTTTGGAATGAGGAGCTTTTTCAAATGATTTGGAGTCATGAATGAAATTATGATATTATCCAGACAAGGATGGATGTAACTTTGTATTACATATTCTTGGAAGTAACCATTTAGTCCTAGATTCGTGTGAGAAAGGTAGCCAACTGGAGAGCAGAGTGGATTCAACCATGCAAAATTAATTTAACTTTCTCACCTGATTAAGAAGTAACTGTGTTTAAAGAAGTGTGTGTGTGTTTATGTGCTTAGGTGCATGTTCTGTGTGAACATAGAATGCATGCACCACGTTCTACTGGCTGTTGTTCAGAATACAGTAGACTAGGGATTCAGGGGGGAAAAGCCATGGACCTCCCAATAAAGATGTTACAAATCCACGTGCTAGAGTTCATGCTCTTGAATTTCATTAAGAACCCTCAAGTTCTTCCCTCAATGTTTGTTTCAGAATGGATAAAAATGCAACGTTACTGTGATACTATCTTATCCTATTTCTTTATTTTGACATCCCCACTTATAACTGCATTTCAAGGCCAAGTAGGAAACTTCACAGGGCTCACAAGTGCAGAGTAAGGCTCTTCAGACTTCTGGTGATTCTACATTAGCTCTGTTAACAATTACAATTGTGCTACAAACTAACATTCATGTAGTTTGCATGTTCTCTGAAACTTTTTAAGTTACTTCTGATCGAGACATTTTTCTCAGTTGTTGCATATTTATTTATCTATGTATATATATCTATGTATCTATGAATAACACTTTGGAGGAACATTCCATTTCTGACTTGTATTACCTTCTACTATTGTTTAGGTTATCTATAAAATTTCATGCATTATTCTACTTCTGCCCATTATTGCAGAGTTCTAACTACCTGGTAGGGGTCCATACATTCTGAATTTTAAAGACACAACTTTATAAAGTTGCTTCCCACTCAGCTGCTTTCATGAAACAAATTGAGAATGGAAAACTTACTTATTAAAGGAAGAAAGGGGCATATTTCCTATATTAAAATTCTAATGTACATAGTGCTTTGCTGTATAAAGTGTATATTTACTGTATATTTCTTATGTTATCCTCATAAAAACTCCAAGAAGTCACAGGTATTGCTTTCTGTGTCTATTTCATATTTAAAAAACAGAGGCTCATAAAGTTTAAGACAGTTGCTTAAGTCACTTTCCTACAAAGAAACAGATTCTGACTCTAAACCCATCTCTTAATCCTACTCTCTTTCAGAAGGAGGCCATTTGAATTAGCTTTTGTTTGTTTGTTTAGTCCGGGTATCGCCACCATCTTTTTGAATGAATTTTGGAAATAATTACATTTTGAAGTTGAATTTTGTCAGAGATAGCCAATTAATTAGGCTGGCTGAAATCTAACATTTTTACTGAACTCAGCGAGCCTATTTAAAAATATGTCCATCAATTTCACTTTTAAAAACACAAAGGAAAAGTAGTTCTTCACATATTAGGAATGCATAGAAATAGTGTGGAAATGTTTGAATACTGTGTATAAGATCACTGTAATACATACAACTACAAAATCTATCGGTATAATGGGACAAAGGTCAACGTTTGTTGAAGACTGTAACAGAAGGTCTAAACACGAAGGTCCCAGTGAATTTACGATGCTATCTTCTTTGGCTTATATTCTCACCAGATGACAGAATTCTGCATACTTGACCTCCAGGCTTTTATTGGTGGGCCACATATGTGCAGTGTTCATTCCATTTTAATTAACCTCAAGACTCTAGTTTCCATGGCAGAACTGGGCTCCCTAATTATTTTCATAAAACTAGTGATCTTCCCAGAAACAAAGAAAGAAGATATGAGGTGTTAGAGCCATTGCTAAATCTCACACAAATAGGTATGGGTACTGGAAAATATAGCAAATCACTGGTTTTTAATAAAAAAAAAGACTCTTGTCCATATTACTTAATTTTTGTTGAAGGTGTTACAGTTAACTCTAGAAATGACTCAGGGGCTAATTCTTTTTGTACATTTGTCTACAAATCTATATATTTTGGAATGCATTAAAAAATATACCCTAAGGTAATACTTCTCATCTTCATAATGTATGTGAAAAATTATTCTTTTTAACCTGTGAGGATAGCTAAGACTGGGAACGAAATTCACATTTACTCACATGCTGGCCTTGCAGAAAAAGGCCAGGATTATCTTAGAATCATGGCTTCATTATTGAGATAAAACGGAGGAGACTTTACTGCTCTTTATGTAATTAAATGTGATCATTATTGTGAAAAATTTTCTGCACAGCTGTTAGGCTGAAACAAAATTTGCATTATCAGTAATCCCTTTATATCTTTGACATGATTCATAGCTTCTCACATATTCCCTGATCTGAAAATGAAATGGAATTTGAAACCTTCCATAGGTAAATATTGCATATTTGTTGTCTTACTATCAATTCTGTCACTTGTTTCTTAATTCAGTGAACATTCAAATGGTTAAACTGCCAAATTGGGACAATTTATCCTCTCAGTGACTCGCAGACGAAGGATCAAATGGCCAAGCAGGTCATAAAATAGCCAATTTGGTTTAGTCCTAAACTTTAAGATCCTAAGGTAAGGGTCTCCAAAGAGGCTGTTAATTAGGCCACTCTGATATTCTAAGGTATATGCTAGAGTGGAGGTTACATCGTACACGTTAACAGGGATCTGGCTAGGTCCATGGTTAGGAACCTAGTGACTGATGTATTATCAGACCTCCTTGACCATATTTGACAAAACTTCTCCAATATATTTACTAGTATTGCAAATATATTTAATCTTCTTTGATAGTCTAAATCTCCAATGGCTCTGAATGTAGGCAGGGAAAATAGAGGTACAGTACACTGGGGACCTCAAAACCCCATATACTCAGTAGTGAGTCCATCCATGCTCAGACCTGAAAGGTCTGTGAATTTCCTTTTCCAGTCTCATGGGAAGTGTCCCTATGCCTTTGGGAAAGATTTAGCAATCACAGTGTCTTTCCTTCAGTGATTCTTGGTCTTTATTTGAGGGACTCTTGGTCTTGAGAAGTGATTTATGTCAAAGAATTAGATGAGGTGGTCTTCTGCTGGCTGTATGATGTCACAGTCAGGCTTCTGCGGACAACGCTAGAGTGTGTCTGTTCGTTCTGGTTAAGTTAGATTCTCGTAGTCAGCCCGTCGATTTTAGTGCGAGTGATATCATGTTAATTAACAACTACTAAAACACCCTCTGGGGAAAATTATTCTGATGACCTTTCTGTCCCTGTTGCCTGTTTTTGTAATTACAAGCACCATGTTTCCAGAAGTTCAGTGCTTAATCTTTCCCACTACGGGACCCAAGCATCCACATGGAAATTGGGGAGCCTATTTCCATAGTAGGATTTTCCACCTTCCTACCTGGCCTCCTACTGGCAATGGCCATTATTTTTAACATATTTCAAGGCACTGTGAAAATCTTCTAATAAAAATACATATTTAAAAATGCTTCATGTGGAAATAATTTCCAATTTACAGCAACTGTGCACAAACAAGTGTATACAAAGATAAACAATATGCCCTTCCCCGGGTTCCTTTGTCGTGAACACCTTGCCCCATTTGTTGTATCATTTGAATTTGTTCTCTCTCAACATTTGGGAGTATACTGCATGCCTGTTGATCCTTTACCATTAAATAACTTATTTCTTAAGAAGAAAGACATATTCTCATGTAACAACTGTACAGTTCTTATCTTTAATAAATTCAACATTAACTCAATACTTTTGTCTCATCTTTCATCCATATTCTAATTTTGTCACACCAATCCAATAACACCCTTTATTGAATTTGCTTGTCCTCCGGTATAATACTCTAGGATCTGGTATTGCACTTAGTAGTCATGTCTTTTTAGGCTCATTTATTCTGGAATATTTCTAAGGCTTTTCCTTGCCTTTTGTTACATTAGCATTTATGCAGAATACAATCCTACCCCCTTTTCAAAAAACAGAACACTGCATTGTTCCTCTTTTTGAGTTTGTTCCCTCATTTTTAGATTTAGGTTATGTATGCCTAGCCAGGATATTGTGCCCATGTCCTTCTCAGGGTATCAAATCAAGAAGCACACAATGTCTATCCCCATCTTTATCGCCCTGTCGAGGTAGTATGTCATGTATCGACTGAATAGTTACTATTTTTTGGTTTGCAATGAAGAAATGATCAGAAAGGTAATTGAAGATTAGACTAATATTTTGTTCCTTATCAGGATTTATCTTCCTAGTTTTAACATCTGTTGATGATTCTTGCCTGTACCAATATTTACAATTATGGTTGTAAAATGGTCTTTTTTTCCCCCAACTTCAGAACTTTCCCTGCATTTATCAGTCCACGTGTCATTCTTATAAAGCAAGAGCCCCTGTCTTGTTATTGTTTTGTGTATATGTGTGTTTTATGTAAGTATATATATTTTGTGTTTGAGTCCATACTGAAATATGGAATATTTTACAAGTGTAATATGTGTATGTGTGTATATATAACATAAGTATTTATTTATATTTATATATTTTGGTAAGGACTCAAAGTAACCCCACTTTTTTTTTTTTTTTAATAAAGAGTCATAGAACGAGAGAGACCATGGGCAGGGCTGATGGAGAGAGAGAGAGAGAGAGAAAGAGAATCTTACACAGGCTCCATACTCAGTGGAGAGCCCCACACAAGCTTGATTTCATGACCCTGAGATTATGACCTGAGCTTAAATCAAGAGTCAGATGCTTAATCAACTGTGCCACTCAGGAGCCCCATAGTTTCCCATTTTCCTTGGAGTGGTTTGTAACATCTCTCTCTCTTTTTAAAGATTTTATTTATTCATCTGACAGAGAGAAACAGAGAGAGAGGGAACACAAGTAGGGGGCATGTGAGAGGGAGAAGCAGGTCTCCCACCAAGCAGGGAGCCCAATGCGGGGCTCGAACATGGGACTCTGGGATCATGACCCCAGCTGAAGGCAGACATCCAACAACTAACCACCCAGATGCCCCTATATCTCTGTCTTTATTTTGTTTCCAGTTTATATTTTTGATGGCTAGGTAAAGGGAAGATCTTCTAAGCCTCCTCAGTAGAAATTCTTATGGATTGAATGATTTAGGGGCACAGAAAATAAATCCATTCCATTCTTACCTTTCTACCTTTTAAAACTCCTTCTTGCATATTACATGAGTTATTTTAGGCACCTCACCTTCACTCAGTACAGTCCACCTACTGAGTCCACCTTCCAGGTAACTAACCAAGCCAGCATTTCATGCCAAACTGGGAAACTTGACTTGCACATTGAGTGTATTATCTCTGGTAGTTACACCTATATTAATATACGTGGCCCAATCTATTATTATATTTATTTTTCCCTTGTTTAGCTCTCTTAGAACCCATTCTTACACAATTCCTTAGCTTTCTTCTACTTACATATTAGCCAAATCCTGGATCTATTTTGATACATAATGTAATGCCTTCCATGTAAGCCTTTGTATTTGTCTCCCAGGGACAAGCTGGGAGCCAACTCTTGTCTTACGAATACTGTCTATGAGGTGCAGTAGAGGCAGGTTTGGGGGAAGCGTATTGCCATCCTTTGAGAGGGGAATGTATCACAGGGTCTCCAAACAACTTTGGTTTGTGTCATCAGAGGGGAATAAGAACTGTTCCTGCTGGTAAAGAGATATTATCTGGACTTTAGGGCTATAGAGTAGTCGGGTTCATCTGAATCCATCAAAATGTCTTCAGTCAGAATTCCACTTTCTCTTAATAGACACTCAAGCTTTGACACAAGAAATATGAAGAAGCTTTGCATTCAATTTATGTTTGATTTAGAAAATTAAAGGAGCTGACTCTGATTTCTGGCTTGACATGTCAGTGTTCTGGCTGCAAGAGATCATGATAGATGTTCCTTAATTTTCTAATCATGTCTCCAGCTGAGAATTTAAAACCCAGATGTCCTATTTGTCTCTCTTCTTTAAATTCTCCAGTGTCTTGAGAAATAACCAGAGGTCTGTATTCTTCCTTATCACCACCATCGTCCACCACATCAATCATTTAGTCTGCCCACAACCTCCCTTAGTAGGCACTTTATTTCAAGAGGCTAAATATGTCAGTGTGCCATGGGCTGGCAGTTTCCAGTTTTTCGTGGTTTGGGGAACTCTCTCCACTTCAATCCCAGGCAGTTCTGGCTACTTCTAGTATTAGAGACTGTATCAGTCAGGAATCAGTGTAAAAATAGGATTTAGTCTAATTATTTTTTAAAAGAGGAAAAGATGAAAGACAGAGAATCACAGGCTTACCTTAAGGAAAACGAGAGGGAAGATGCTAGTCAAGCCACCGGAAATGACGTGTGCAAGAAAAGCAGCTCTTTAGGGCGCATGTGCAGAGACCACCAGAAGTGAGTGTGGCTGTGGCTCAGGTACCCGGGCTTCCATTTCAAGGGGCCAATGACCCTGCTCCCTCTGATAGGAGTCCCTGCCAAAACAAATAAAACAGCAAAAAGGACAATTAACAAGGCAAAAAAATATTCAAATTTCCATGACCTCGTTAGCCAGGAAACATCAAAAAGAACAAGAAAATGGCTTCTGTGTCATTTTCACTTCCCAAATCTCGCTCCAGAGTATTTAATCTGGAGGAGCCTATTTTGCATCTGGAACCTGAGCTGCAACTGGTAAATTCTGTTTTCAGCTTTTCCAAATCTCAATAAAAGATAGGGTGAAATTTAGTTTGAACAAGACATCCTCAAGATTTAGTGTGGCTCATCAGTAAGACTTGCCACACGTAGACTCAGGTGCTATCAAACCCATTTATCTATTTTTAATGAGAGTTGTAAGCAGTAAATACTTGACTCAAATCTCACACTGTGTACTTATAAATCATACTTTACAAAACTCACAAAATGGATGACTCTGATTTCCTTGGACTGAAGTCTATGACACTTATTTTCCTCTTTTGTTTAATATTCTTAAATCATGAAAATAAATGGAATTTAGCTTATGACTAAAGTGATTTTGATATGTAGTCTTACACTTAATGCATTTTTCTTTCCTAATAAAGCTTTGATATATTAAAGCCAATTAAACAGCAATTGCATATGACTCATTAACATATCTGCAGCTCTGTCACCTTAAGAACAATGTGAGGCAGGAATCCATCAAAATCCTGGAAAAGAACATAGGCAGTAACCTCTTTGACATCAGCCACAGGAACTTCTTTCAAGACACATCTCCAAAGGCAAAGGAGACAAAAGTGAAAATGAACTTCTGGGACTTCATCAAAATAAAAAGCTTCTATATAGCAAAGGAAACAGTCAACAAAACAAAGAGGCAACCCATGGAATGGGAAAGGATATTTGCAAATGACACTACAGACAAAGGTCTGATATCCAAGATCTATAAAGAACTACTCAAACTCAACATCCAAAAAGGAGATGAACACATCAAAAAATGGGCAAGAGATACAAAGAGGCACTTCTCCATAGAAGATATACAAATGGCTAACAGACACATGAAAAAATGTTCAGCATCACTAGCTATCAGGGAAATTCAAATCAAAACCACACTGAGATACCACCTTAAACCAGTCAGAATGGCCAAAATTAACAAGTCAGGAAACAACAAGTGTTGGAGAGACTGTGGAGAAAGGGGAACTCTTTTACACTGTTGGTGGAATGTAAACTGGTGCAGCCGCTTTGGAAAACAGTGTGGAGATGCCTTAAAAAATTAAAAATAGAACTACCCTATGACCCAGCAATTGCATTACTGGGCATTTACCCCCCAAAGGTACAGATGTAGTGAAAAGAAGGGCCATATGTACGCCAATGTTCATCGCAGCAATGGCCACAATTGCCAAACTGTGGAAAGAGCCAAGGTGCCCTTCAACAGATGAGTAGATAAAGATGTGGTACATATAGACAATGGAATACTATGCCTCCATCAGAAAGGATGAATATCCAACTTTTATAGCAACATGGACTGGATTGGAAGAGATTATGCTGAGTGAAATAAGTCAAGTAGAGAAAGTCAAGTATCACATGGTTTCACTTACTTGTGGTGCATAAGGGGTATTACAGAAGACAGTAGGAGAAGGAAAGTAAATGGGAAGTAGGGTAATTCAGGGAGAGAAATGAAACATGAGAGACTTTGGACACAGAAACAAACTGAGGGACTTGGAGGGAGGGGTGGGGTGATGGGAGAGCCTGGTAGTGGGTACTGGTGGCACCTATTGCATGGAGCACTGGGTGTGAGGAATGGGTAATGAATCTTGGAACACTGAAAAAAAAAAAAAAAGAACAAGCTGATTTTTTAACAAAGCGGTATGGAAGATCCAGTCCACCACAGAGTAAGGGAGAATCTTATCCTCTCACTGAGGTAATTAGGTCAAGTGAGTGTATTAACCCTATGTCATACTCTTGGCTACTAACCAATAGAATGGCTAATTGAGTGTATTTATTGATAGAGTTGTAAGCATACCTTTTATGTTGTTGTTATCTGTGAGTGCATTTTTAACTGAAGTAGAAAATCATAGAGAAAATAAATGAAAACTGTAACTGTAGGCTAATTGGCTTTGAAGCTTTGGGGGATTCATTTTATTGTGGAAGATTCCACTGGAAGGCAAATGCTCCTACACAGCATGAAAAGTATTGACCACATGGAAACCACAGGAGGAAGCTCAATTGGCTTGCAATGGAATCTGATTCAGAGGTGCATATACATAAGCCAACTTTCATTGTGTTTGTTTGATTTATACTTGCTTATCTCTTCTAGGCAAGGACTTGTTACTTAAAATTCAATGAAAAAGGAAAAAAAAAGATGAGAGAAAAGAACTTTTTAAAAAGTATCTTTCTTTTTACTTGAGACCTTCTTTGAAGGTTTCCATTTTGTGGTAAGTTATTTTGTTGCATTTCACATTTTAATTTACACTTGCAAACTTTTATTAATTAATAGGTAACCTTTGTAATTCTGGACTATGCATATTTATTCTCCAAACTTCGATACGAGAAGGATCTCCTCCATCGAGGAATAAAGAAAATAAGGTGGCATTTTTGAGTCAGGGATTTAATTATTAGCTGGCCTTTCTTTTTAGGAGAAGCTGACACTTAAGAACACCTTTCCAAGGCAAAACTCTCTGGTTGCTCTGAAGTAGTCAGCTTCTGTTGGGGCTGTGAACACCATTGGCGTCACAGGGAATAAAACACCTTCCCTTCTGCTTGAGTAAATCTAGAAGATTCACTCCATTCTCCACATTTCTCTGAAGGATGTAGATTAATCTTTGGAAGGGATAACCTTAAGAGGTACATGGCACAAAATTTTAAACATCATTTCACATGGTATTTTTCTAATTGAAAAAACATATTTCTGATGATAGCACCACAATCAGATGACACAACTACATACAGATACAGAATATGACACGTACAAATAATATTGCTGTAGCAAAGCAGAAGAGATATCTGATTTTTGCTGTGCTAGAATGCAGGTCTACAGAGCACACAAGTATAAATTGTTCTTCTAATGGGATAAAGCTACAGGATCAAGAGAACCAAACATGATATTTGAATCTTGAAATTAGCAATGAAAACAAATGCTTCAGTTAAGGTAGTGCAAAGATTATGTTGGGTTGAATTTTTGAAAGGACAAATATCCAGAGGATACAGTCATGCAAGGCTTTAATAAACATAAAGGGTATGGAAAGCTGGAGAAAGAAATTACAGGCAATCATGAATCAATGAAGCCCACACATCTACAGGCATCAAGGTTTTTCCTCAGCCACGAAAGGTGTATTTCATCTCTGGATACAAAGCACCTCTGTACAGGTGAGATATCTTGGTGTCTGGAGAGTCCAAGCTCAAGATCACCAGAGGACTTCCAAAGCCCTGCACCATAGAGGCAAAGTAGGTTGGATAGTCGGTTAAACCAGGTGCAATTATCAATCTGTGCCTGCTTTGCAAACCCTACAAACACACATAACCAAGCCCCTGCCTCTACTGTTTTTGAATTTTTACATCTGTTCCCTTGCTGTGAAATATATCTCTGTTTCTGGATTCCTGATCCTTCATCTGACTTTTTTTCTCAAAATCCTTCATTCCCCTTACCTTTTCCTCCTCCTGACTATTGGCTTAGTGCAGCGATTTGGAAGAGAAAATAAGAAGACTAAAGACATTAAACTATCTACATCTTTTCTGCCTGGGATATTGTCTTTTATATTATAGTTCTGGTGATACATTTGAAGGTTTAAGTTGAGAGGATGGGAATTTTTGGGTAGAGAATGTAAATTACTTATTTGAGATGGAGACAATAGAATAAACTGCCTCATATGATATTTAAATGTAGGGCAGTCATTGTAAATTTATCAGTCATACATGGAGAACAGATTTGGGGTACATGGTATTCATGGTGACAAGATTATATCTGTGTTTCTTATTTTAATATTCACATTATTTGAGAAAACCTAAGAGATGTTATTGCTAATATTAGAGCTCTTAACTTAAAATAGAGCTACTCTGTTCACCACGTGCCACATAGAGCATGTGCAATTACATTTCATTGTAATGTCACTGAGGTCACCAGGGTTGGAACAAGATTTTCTCATGACTGTGATGGCCCTCGACACTCCTTTATGGCATGGATGGCTGATTCTCATTTACTTGCCTGTCTTACAAATGCTGATTTGACTGTGCCTGTTAACCCAGGGTGTTTCTCGAAGTTGCCAGAAGAACATAATTGGCATTTTCAGTTTGCTTAATGTCCTGATGAAGTTCAGTATCTCCCAGGTGTTTTTTATAGAAATAAATTCTAGGAATGAACACTTTGTTGGTTCATCAAGAGGCATAAGACAAGAAGAACAATAATGAAATTAATATTGAGTACTTGCCACATGTCAAAGTTGTCAACTATATAACTTAATTTATTTTAATCCTTAACAGTCTTATGAGATAACTGTTATTATCACCATTTTATAGATGTGGAAACTAAAGCAAAGAAAGGTTTAGTAATTTGCCCAGTTACTCATGGTAGGAAAAGGGTGAACTGGTATTGAGGCAGATATATTGGTAAGAAGGTCTCAGAGTTCACACAAGATGAAGCAAAGCAAGAAAAGTCACAGTAACAATAATTTTAAAAGTTCTTAAACCATGGTTCTTTATACACATTTGTCCATGGAATGTGCCTTATGAGTCACATCCATTACTATGGTGTACATTTTGGGAAATGATTCGTTTGATGTAGTGAGGCTCCCTTTACTTGCAGACCCCCGCTATGCCGTGAAGTTGCAGCATTGCTCAGGGAACCTCGAGTGTACAGGTTTGACGTTTTCCAGGATAAGGGAGAGGGTTCAAAATATAGCACCACATTTGTTTTAGAACTCTTCCAAGAGTTGAAGACCCAAATTCCCATTCTGACTATGAACATGTTCCCTAAAGACAGGAATGTTTGTTCATATTGTTCTCTTCTTTATCCCTAGACCATAGCAGGTGCTCAAAAGATGATAAATAAATGACTTAAACAGCTACCACAGAAATTAATTTACTGTATAATGTATACTTTAATGTATGATTTGTATAGAAGAAACCAGCAAAGTGGAATGGAAAGTGATTTCCAAAGTCCGACACATGCATCCCCCGTCCCTCTTATTTCTCATCCTCATTGTTATTCACAATGCTTGGGAAAATTAAGATCCAAGCTCCAGATAGTTAGAATCATTCCCTCATTTGACAAATGGTTTTCTATGAGGACAAGGAAAAGATTTTCATTCACTAATTTAGATACTGAATATTTTTTTAAAGATTTATTTATTTGAGAGAGTGCGTGCAAGTGGTGGGGAGGGGCAGAGAAGGAGAGAGACTCTCAAGCAGACTCCCAACTATGGAGGGAGACTGGCAGGGGGTTTCATCTCACAATGCTGAGATCATGACCTAAGCCCAAATCAAGAGTTGGACGCTTAACCGACAGAGCCACCCAGGCACCCCAGTAGTGAATATTTTCTGAGGGCTTATTATGTGATAGCTATTGGATACACAATAACAAAGAAAACACCATGTAATATTTATATAGTAATTACTGTGCACTTTTTGTAAGTGATATACACACATCACACACACACACACACACTTATTGACTCTTCTATACATTTAGATATGAGAAAATGAAGGCTACAAAGCTGGTAATTGGCACAACTTGGATCAAGAACCTACAAAGCCATTCTTTAGAAGCCACATTATTAGCCAGTAAGCTATGGTCCTTACTCCAACTTTAGCTGAAATGAAAGACACATAATGGATCACACAATGCTTATCAAAAATTACAAATATGACAAGTGCCATGGAGGTCGAGCAGAGGGTATTAATGAGAGAGTGAACTGGAAGGAGAGTCAGAGTAGGACTGAGAAAATGACATTTAGGCTGGTATCTGAAAGGAGCAGAGCCATTAGCCAGGCTAAGAGCAAAGAAGGCATTCTAGCAAAGGAGAGCCCTGTGCGAGGGCCAGTGCAGGGCAGGCACATTGTCTGCTATTTAAAGAAGAGAGAGAAAGGCATTGTGTTGTACCATTAGGAGCTGGGAGCAGGACAGAGAAAAGGAAACTAGAACACTCCACCAGGAGGTTGGATAGGGAGAGGCCACATCATGGGTCTTGTAGACCATGCAAACATTTGCATGACATCTTGATTGCACTGGGAAGCCAATGGAAGATTCTAGTAGGGATGTGACATGATCCTATCTACGTTATATAAATATAATTCATTCTGCTTTTTATATTTTTACAGCAATAAATAGCCATGATGATTAATAGCACATTTTTGACAGGATTATTTATTCCTTTTAACAGATGTTTTCTTCATTTCAGCTAGTTCATTTATATCACAGACACCATGTGGAAAATGCTTCTGAATCCGGACACCTATTTACAACCATTTTTGAATTGAGGTATATTTTAACATAAATAACACAATATGTACAAAAAGCAAATTTATGAGATCTTTGCATGTTATTATGAAATAAAGGAGAAGACATGTGACAGAGGTATTGTTAAGTAATTCACTGTATTGTTGACAGAAGTTACCACAGGTCACTTTTCCAAAGCCATCCAATGCTCATTAGAGGTTATGTGTGTGTTAAATAACACTAGCGCACTTAGATATTTAGACGATATTTGTTATAAAGAGACCTGATGCTTTGATAGACAGAAAGTAACTATTATAATTATTAATACATCATTCTTTGACAAAATTAACAAATAGATTCAGGTTTATTATTTCATCCATATTTTAAATATAATGAATTAAAAGGCAAAAATGCCAGCATGTTAGTGGAACTCTTTACAAAGAATATTTAATCCGACCTGTATAACGAACTGCAAAAACTAGCAGGTTTGCACGGATAATGCATATTCTTGGGAAAACCACCACGTAGGAAAAGAACACAGCTACCTCTAGGTTGCTCAGTGTTTGTAGCTCATTCATATAAACAAGTTGTCATTTCGAATCAGGAATAAACACCATGGCCTGTAACACTGGTTAAAAGCAGGCGCTGTTGCTCTAACAAAGAATATTTCATTTCCCGGGCTGTGGGGAGACTGGTGGGAAGGAGCTCAGCGCTAAGCTTCCGAGGTGAGCTCACGGTCCAGCAGCGCCCTCTCGAGGACGATGGGAAAACAGCAGCCTGTCCCGCAGCCAAAGGGAGACCTGGAAACCAGAGCCTGACAAGCATTTCTGCGAAGGAGCCGCTAAGGAGGGGAATTACTGCAGAGTAGGGGGGTGACAGGTTAGACAGCAAGAGAAATGGCACAATGCAGAGTCAATTAATGATTCTAGCAGCTTTCAAACGCTGAGAATGTTTTTTACAATTGGTAAAGGAGGGTGGTACCTGGGAATTATCTTTTAATAGTCAGGGAAATCCTTCAAAGATTTGAATGTTCTTCCCTATCAGGACATGCGAAAATATTTAGATTGTGGTAAAAAAAAAAAAAAAAGAAAGAAAAAAAAGGGATGAATACCAGCTTTTAAAAGGCTGTCTTATTGAATTTGCCACCTGCCAGATTTGAGAATGCAAATGAAAATAACCCTACAGATACAGCCTAGAATATGTGCTAGTGATTCTACTTGTTATGGTGAAAGGCTGTGTCCTGTTTTTTTTTTAATTATTTTATTATTTTTTATTTTTTTACCTATTTACCATGAGTAAATTAAAAAAAATATATTTTATTTATTTATTTGACAGAGAGAAACACAGCGAGAGAGGGAACACAAGCAGGGGGAGGGAGAGAGGGAGAAGCAGGCTTCCCGCAGAGCAGGAAGCCTGATGAACCAGGGGACTCCGGGATCATGACCTGTGCTGAAGGCAGGTGCTTAACTACTGAGCCACCCAGGTGCCCCACCATTGGTAAATTTTTGATACAACCAAATGATCACAGGGCTCTCACCGGATTATACAGGAAAGTGTTCATTCATTTTTTTAAGGTGACCTAAAAATACATAATAGCTCAACCATAAGTGGGAACTATTATTAGCCAGCTACCTGTTTCGTTTCCATTATACAGAGACTTAATTATTCTTTTAAATGGAGTTGGATAGGAGATACTCCTCAAGTACCAGAAATTCTGCATAAATTAAGGGTGGTGGGAACAAGTGCATAAGAGGGATTAAATGCAATTAATATTTTCAGGCCATGACAAGAGGGTATAAAGAGGTATACTGAACTCTTCCTTGTCTCAGGATTCCTGTGGGTTTTGGGTTCCCTGCCATTCTCTGTGTCTCAGCATCTTGCTTAGTGCACCTTCACAGCAATGACAAATGTCTTCTGGTGTTACTTTAAAACCTTTTGTTGAGAGTGTGAGTTGATACTAGTTTTAATAATCGGTTCATGTAAAAGCTGTTAAAATAATTCCAGAGCAAGTTTGTCTTTTTCACTTACCAACCATAGCAGAAACCAAATTCACAGCTTCTCAAATACTTTCACTTAAGTTGCTATGTAACTGCACATAATATCATAACTAATAGCTCTAAAGATCAATATTTTAATGAGGCATATACCTCCACACCAGGCACGAGGCACTATGTTAATAAAACAGACATGGACTTTCCCTTTCATGGAGCCTAGAGGGTAATTTATTAATCTTACAGCAGTAGTCATTGATTTGGTTAATCTGTCACTTGTGCTTGAATAAAAAGAGTTTAGAAGCACCTGGGTGGCTTAGTCATTAAGCATCTGCCTTCAACTCAGGTCATGATCCCAGGGTCATAGGATGGAGCCATGCGTCAGGCTCCATGCTCAGTAGGAAACTTGCTTCTGTCTCTCCCACTACCCCTGCTTGAGTTGCCTCTCTCGCTGTCTTTCTCTTTTAAATAAATAAGTAAAACCTTAAAAAAAAAGTTTAGGATATTTAAAAAGGGTTGGTTTTGGGTTGAAAGTTAGATACCTACGGTTTATTTCAGGCAATGATAGAATAAGGGAGCTGATGGTAATCACTGAGATGGAGCCATAGTGGGTAAGCGTGGAGATGGTGTGATGCTTGTGCACAGGGCACGGTGTTAAACGCTGGCATGAATTATCCAAGCGGATCTTCACACAGTCTGATGAAGAAGACATTTTTTATTTGAAGGTACTCAGAAGTTGAAAGTTGAAGGGCAACTACATGGATTGCTCAAGGTCACACAACTAGTAAGTACAGATTTTGATATTTCTCACCCAACTACAGAAGAACTAGAAAATGGAAGATTTTAAAAAAGAAAGTTAAAATAATTAGGGCTTTGATACACAAAAATAGATATTATTAAAAACACATAGGTGCCAGTGACAGGCATCATAATGGGATTCAAAATGTGATCCCCTCTACTCCCTGTATGTTTTGCTTTATTTCTATTACAAACCACTACTTTCTCCTGCTAATGCTCATTGCAGAAAGAAGTCTCCAGAATATTATAATGAGTTGGTGTGAACCTGAAAGTTTGAACTGTCACGAGAAGTCTCCTGGTTTTCAAAAAACAAACAAACAAACAAAAAAAACCCCACCTCTTCAACTGGCTTGTTCACCAATCTTTCAGTCAAGAGCAAGACATCAGAAATTTTTAGCAGGAGGCACTAACAGGAGGTCAGAGAGGACAGTAGTCCCCATCAGTCCTCTGCTCCTCAGCTCCCCACAGTTTCCTTTACCTGTAGTCAACCACAGTCCAGAAGCAGATGATCCTCCTGACTTAGCATCAAGAAGGTCAAAAAGAAACCTAATGTCAAGTCACAATGCCTACATTATTCACCTTCACTGCATCTCATCACCTGGGCATTTTATTATCTCGTATCATCACGAGCGGAAGGGTGAGTACAAGATATTTTGAGAGAGAGATCACATAGACATGTTTGTTTTTTTTTTTTTAAAGATTTTATTTATTCATTTGACACAGAGAAAGTGAGAGAGAGAGAGAGCACAAGCACAAGCAGGAGGAACGGTAGGCAGAGGAGGAGACTGCCCGCTGAGCAAGGAGCCTGATGTGGGGCTCCATCTGAGGACTCTACGATCATGACTCAAGCCACAGGCAGATGCTCAACTGAGTCGCCCAGGCGTCCCGGAATAGCTTTTATTATTATATTGTCATTGTTCTATTATTATTTTGTCAATCTCTTACTGTGACTAATTTATAAGCAACTTTATCACAGGTATGCATGTACAGGAAAAATATGGGATATGCAGGTTTGGGTACTGTCTGCCATTCCACGT
This sequence comes from Spilogale gracilis, assembly GCA_004023965.1. NCBI lineage: Eukaryota > Metazoa > Chordata > Mammalia > Carnivora > Mephitidae > Spilogale > Spilogale gracilis. The sequence goes on from PITA01000944.1 coordinate 135,699, forward strand.
TTCCCCTGGGGGTCATAGAACAGATTCTCGGTGGATAAAGGAAGATCACGGGATGCAGCCAGTGGGCACTCAGCTAAAAGATGCTTATAAAAGGAAAACAAACAAAAGAAAAAGGCTTTGCCTCCTTTCCTTCATAATAAAATGCTGACACAACCTTAATTATAGTGTTATAAACAGTGCTATTGGACCACTGCTGCACCATATGGGACTGAGGATTGTAAATAGGTTATGTATTGGTTCTTAGGAAAAAAAATAGAGTATACTCTTTGTAAAAATCATATTTTTATGAGCCTGCTGAAGAGTAGCTGAATGTTGAATCAAATCACGAATTCTCAAGACCATCATAATCAGAGTAGGCAAAGTATATATTTGCTCAGGGAAACATCTGTTAAGGAATTTCTCCTGAGTCTCATCAGTAGTTGGCAAGCTTTACTACTTTAACTATGTTTTCATTATTGGCCTGCCTGCAGAATAGTTTACACTGGCTGTCCTTCTACCATTAATTCACTAGTAAAGAAATAAGCTTGTTAATGGCCTGCCATGGCTGGTAATGCTCACAACAAAACTTAAATTAAAAAAATCACTCACTGATTTGTATTTTATTCAATTGTAGTCTTGAGTTTTATGCGCAGGCAAGGAACTTTTAAAAAATGATGTAAATAGGAAGTTATAAAATGAGTGCAAATAAGCCTTGGTGTTTACGTTGACAATTCGGGCCCTTCCAGAATATTACAGAAACCGTGTCTCTATAATGCCTTGTTCACAAGGATCATGCCATCATTTCTAATACTTCTCAGTAAAATTATTGAAATTGTTTAAATCGCATACATAGAAAAATCATTTTTAGTCCAAATAGAAGCTCCAGTGAAATATATTTTTGTCAAATTATCAAATCAGTTATAAGAAGGAAAGAATTTTCTGGAGAGGGAAAAAATAAAGGAAAATCAGAAATGACCTTCTTAACACACCTGTCTCATAGATGTATATTACGGGGACCTAAATTAAATATATCATGGATTTTGGGGGGCTATGTTTGACATTAAATAAATACATGACCAGGATCATGTTATTTTCTTTTTAGATTTCCGTTTGGGATTTCCCATGTGTAATATAGTCAATAAAATACTGTTTCAACATACCTACATATTTTGTTGCATAATATTTCATAGTTGATTTGCAGGCAAATGAATTTTAGAAATTGAGATAAGAAAACGAGATCTACCCTCTTAACAAATTTTGAAGTATACAACATGGTCTTGTTAAATAGAGGCAATGTTTGTAGGTCAGATCTCTAGAACCTATATATCTTGTGTAAATGAAACGTTATAGTCATCGAGCAATGCCACATTTTCCTTAACCCCCAAGCCTCTGACAACCAGCCTTCTCTCCACTGCTTCTATGAATCTGAGTATTTTAGCTATCTCATGTAAGTTGAATTGTACCGTATCTGTCCTTCCGTGACTGGCTTATTTCATTTAGCTTTAGGTCCTCCAGTTTGATCCACGTTGCATATTGCAGGATTTCCTTCTTTAAGGCTAACTTTAAGACTATCTATTGTATGTATATACCACATTTTATGTACCCATTTATCTGTCAGTGGTCATGTAGGTTGTTCCCTACCTTGGTTATTGTGAATAATGCTGCAATGAACGTGGAGGGGCAGTTACCTCTATGAGAACCTGATTTCAACTTGATGACGTAGAGAAATTGGAACCCTTGCACACTATCGGCAAATAGTGCAGCTGCTTTGGAAAAGAGCATGGAAATTCCTCAAAACATTAAAAATAGAACTACCATATGATCCAGCAATCCTGCCTCTGGGTATCTGTGCAAGAAAATTATTTCTGCAATAATTAATTTGCAATAATAAATAATCTTGCTGATACCATATCAAAATACCATATAACTACTAATATAAAATATGATTGCTGCTCTCGCTGACATTTTCTCTGGTCAAAATATTGCTATAACTTGGTCAAAGATAAGCATGAACAAGAACGAAAGTAGTATGTCTGTTGTGTGCAATATCTACCTGAGTTGTTCATGCTATTTATTACGTTTCAGTAATTGTTTAGGTCATCAATCTCTGGCAAGAACCTTTCAGAGTGCTTGATGGTAGTGCATGCTTCAAGCTGTGCTACATTAAAAAATGATGAATCTCTGTCCAGGTAAAGCTCTGCCCTTTGGCTATCATCATGTATCACCATTTTGTTTACAAATAGGTATCACTATGCTAAGTAGCAAAAGAGATTTTATAAATAGATGAGATGTTTGCACTAGCTCATATTGGGACTTACGTAGTTGAAAGTGCAATTGGAAGCCTAGAGAAAATGATCATAGTTACCTGTAAAACAAATGATTTGAGTAAATGAAAATCGTTGTGATCAGCTATTTCAATGACTCAAGATTATTTCTTTAAAATATCGTGCTTTTCACAGAATAACTCAATTTTAACTCTTAATTTCTACTCTTTTAAAAAACAGTCTATGTGTCTTACCTAGACACAGCTCCATCATCATACATAATTTTTGCAATTTATAAATCTCAGAGGAATCTCTTTCTCGTCTTCGCTGTTAGATTCATTAAACTGTTAGCCACACCATGGTCTTGTTTATTCTAATTTTGGGCAAGAGGCTTTTATTTTTGATAGGAATTTTTTTTCCTTGAATATAACAACAGAAATGACTTTATCTCCCCTTTGCTGATTGGATCATAAGGCAGTGAGGTGTTTGTCTCTCCTGTGTGTCCTTCTTTATTAATCCAAGGTGGCATTTTATAGATATATTGAAGGACACCTGTGCAATGTTTGCTACATTTCCTTCTATCTTATTTTACTTTTTTGTCTTACATATTTTGTCTTGCATCTGTGTTTTCTATGACACCTACATTCATTCTGGCTCAATTATTTTTTGTTCAAGGAACATAGTAAAACTTCCATTTTTATCAGCAAATTTTTTGACATATATAGAAAAGTCTGGAGACAATAAAATCACCCCATAAGAAAATAATGCTGAGCTCTATCAAATCTTTAACTATTTGATAGATTCAGATAAAAAAAATGGTTAGGTAAAGAACTGGAGTGTTTTGGCTATTCTTTCCAGAGGGCCTCCTTTCCTGCCATTCATATCCCACCCAGTAGATTCTTGTAAATTTCATGTACACACTTGAACTATTACTGCACAGGGATTTATGCATGAGTACTATGTAATGTTTTTGTGTATTTTCAGTTATTTATACAAATATCTGAGACTGTGAATATCACTCTTTAGCTTGCCTTTATTTTTCAGTATTCTATTTTTAACTCTTCACCATGTTAACATATATATCCCTGGTTCATTCATTTTAGGGACTGTATATTATGCTTTTTTTTTTTTTTAAAGATTTTATTTATTTATTTGACAGGGAGAAACACAGCTAGAGATGGAACACAAGCAGGGGGAGTGAGAGAGGGAGAAGCAGGCTTCTTGCCGAGCAGAAAGCCCGATGTGGGGCTCGATCCCAGGTCTCCAGGATCATGACCTGAGCTGAAGGCAGTGGCTTAACCAACTGAGCCACCCAGGTGCCCCGTATATTATGCTTTTAAGCGAATATGTCAAATTTTATTTGATAAGCATTTAAGCCTGTGTCTGATCTTTTACGAACTTGAATGTTTCACCATATGTCTGCTTACCGTGCTAAACATTAAATTGTGCATATCTACAACTTGACTAGCATACCGCCATGCTGCCCTCCTGGGTATTTGTATAACTACCCTTTGGGCGGTGTATAAAAGTTCTCCACTTTCCCACCACCTTACCAATTGTTGATATCAAATATTTTCAACTTGTCAGTCTGATGGGTGTGAAGTAATATTTTGTTTTTCATTCTCCTACTTAGAAATGAGTTGGAGTATCTTTTCATACATTTTTTTGGACATTAGTTTGTCACTGTGTCACATATTCATACCTTTTTTTCACTTCTTTGGTTGTTTGACTATTTTCTTATTAATTAGTAGGAGTTCTTCACACATTCTCACAACTAATCATTGTCAGTTACGTGAATTGCAAATAGTCTTTCCCAATTGGTAACGAAAAGATTGGTAATCTTTTCATTCCTGTATGGTCTCAATAGTTGAAGGGTTAAAAATTTAATGTACTCAAATTCATCGATCTTCCCTTTTATGTTTTGAACTTATGAATCATGTGTTTTTTATTTTTTAATTTTTTAAATATTTTGAGAGAGAGAGAGAGAGGTGGGAGAGAGAAGCAGAGGGAGAGAGAATCTTTAGCATGTTCCACACCATGCACAGCACCCATCTTGGGGCTCAACCTCACAACCCTGAGATCATAACCTTAGCCAAAATCAATAGTCAGATGCTTAATCGATTGAGCCACCCAAGTGCCCCAAGCTTTTGAATCATGTTTAAGAAATCTTTTCCTATCTTGTTGCCATAAAGATACTCTATTGTCTTCTTTCAAAAGCTTTACAGATTAGGTCTTTGATTCATTTAGAATGAATGAATCATTAGGTATATCTCTTATTTTAATTATGTATGACAAAGTCTGTTTTCACAGTAAAATTTATTGATGAATACATTCTTCACTTATTTTTAATACCCCTTCAATTATGCATCAAGTTTCTAAACATACATGGGTCTGTTTTGTCCTCTCAATTGTTCTTTTTTAATTTAATTTTGTTTAATTTTGTAATTCCATCTGAATTTCAGGATAAGATTGTCAAGTTTTATGAAAAAAAAAACCCATTGGAATTTTACTTGGAATTGAGTTAAAATTAGTAATTACTTTGAAAGAATGATATTTTTATAATATTGTAACTTTCAACCATGAGCATGATTTATTTCCATTTACACAAGTCCTTATTTACATTATTCAACATGGCATTATAATTTCTGCTAGATTTATTCATAGCTGTTAGAGTTGTACAGAGATTTTGTTTGGCTTTGATATTTGGACCAAACCAGACATTTAGTGTGGCTTCAACCTTGGTCTTTAGAACATTAAGTAGCTGCAAGCCAACTCCAGCATAATTTCTGGCATCCCTGAACTTGAGTATGATCAGTAATTCTGTGATCCTAAGGTTTCTTTCATATTTAAACAAAGTTTCAACATCAGTAATACAAATAGGATATGTTATTTGGATTTATTATGAATATCTGAATGTTCATTTACAAATATGTGTAAATATTCTAGATGCTATTCAGAGCAAAAATTCTCCTTATGTTGTTTTTGTGATGAAAATCTGTTATTTTGAAATGAAAATGTTTATTATTGCAAAAGTAGAATGCTGTAGCAACTAATAATGACTAAAATGTTAATATCATGAAAAAACTGTTATAAACTTTCAAATAGTTAAATATGCAAAATAATAAATTTGAGGATTAAACTAGAATCTGAGAATGAAATTTGAAAATTAACAGAGTATGTTAGCTACATAAGAAATAGTATTCAATACTTTTTGAACTGATAATGGTTTATACAATTTAAATAACATAATGCAGAAAGTTAGAGTTATATGATAATTCTAATCTTTGTGCAATTGTTCAGTGTACAACATCCAAAAATGGAAATGAAGGAAACAAAGAACTCCAAACTTTAGATATTTAACTCCTTTTAAGGAGTTTTTTTCCTTAAGCAACTATAATCAAAATGAATGCCCTAATACCCCAGCAGATGAAATTATTGAGAATTAATATTTCCTGCACTACAAAATTTAAAAAATAATTTTGACAACACACCTTTTAAATAATAAACTGTAGAAAAATTTATATTTTTAATCAAGTTTCAGATTTATTCTTGTATTCTAGAAGTTCATCTATGGTAGTCATATTTATTGTCTCCACTGTGGTTATATATAGATTTTAACATTAGGGCACTTGGTCTTTGACCAAAATATGCATTTGATGCACCTTTACAAGATACTAGAAATAGCATCTAATAGAAACTACTAGGTGCTAGATGTATTGGATGACATGGCTAATGTAATCTTACTTTTAATTTTATTTCTAATTGCTTGTTATTAGGGTATTATTGAGTCATATGCTGATCTTTTATTTAGGAAATTTGATGAGCTCATTAATTCAAGTAGATTCTTGATTTTTCAGTGTAAAAAGTAACATTGCCTGCAATTAAAGACAGATTTGTCTCTTTCGTTTTAAGTTTTATATATATATGGTTCATTTTCCATATCCAGTTGGAGAAATGGCAGTACAGGACATCTTTGCCTTGTTCCTATCACTATGGGAATTGAAATTTTTTTTGCCCATATCTATGATGATTTTTGAGATAATGACTTCTATTGGCTTAGGTAGAGTACTCTTTTACTCCTAGTTTTTTCTTTGCTTTTGTCATGAATGACTACTGATTTTAGTGAATGCTATTTTTGTATCTACTAAAGTAAAAAGACATCTCCTTTAATCAATTAATATGCTTTATTCAGTTAACCCATTTTTTATGTTGAAACATCCTTAAAATTTTTGGAAATAGACTATTAGTTGTCACATATTTAAAAATATATATACTTTGGGGCACCTGGATGCCTCAGCCGGTGGAGCATGTGTCTCCTGATCTGGAGGTCATGAGTCTGAGCCCCATATTGGGTATAGGGATTACTTAAATAAATAGATATTAAGTATATACATATATAATACTGAATTCAACTTAATAATATTTTATTTAAAATTTCTCTATGTTCACAAAGAAGCTTTATCTAAAATGTTTCCTATTTTTGTATTGTCTTTGTCTACTTTGAATATCAAGTTAATATTGTCTTAATTGTATTTGTGGAGGATCTTTCTTTCTTTCTTTCTTTCTTTCTTTCTTTCTTTCTTTCTTTGTTCTCTGAAACAGTATGTGTAGAGTACAAATTGTTTTTTGAGGGTTTGGGAAAAGCTTCCTATAAAACTGTCTATTCTTTTTTTTTTTTTGGTTATGGTTTTTGTGAGGGATAAAGCAGACAGCAGTATAAGCAAGTGATTGAAGTTAACACCCATAGTAATAAGACACATGGGCATCACGTACTCCCTGACAGGATGTACTGAAAGGGGCAGAACATAACTGTGGTATTCTTGACAAAAATGCATCAACTTTATCTAATCACGAGAAAACATCAGAAAACCCAAACTGAGAGATATGCTATGAAATAACTAACTGGTACTCTCCCAAAGTGTGATGTTCATGAAAGGATAAGGAAAGGCTGAGAAACTGTCACAGACCGAAGACTATGGAGCAATGATGACTAAGTATGGTCTCCTGAATTGGACACTACATGGAACAAGGACATCAGTGGGAAAACTGGTCAAGTGAAAAAACAAACAAACATATTTTACGTTTCTTGTACGCAAGATGTCTATATATGTACCAGAACAGACTTATTTTTGAACATAAATCTTTTTGTTTTGGTTTGATCAGTTTCGGTTATGGTTGTGTGAAAATTATCCACTATTATTGTGGGATTATCAATTCTGTTAATAATTCTTTGTTTTTCTTTATGGATTTTGAGGCTGTGTGCTTAGGGGCATGCAAACCCATAGTTTTTCTATTTCTTATTTCTTTTCTTATTTCTATTTCTATTTCTTTTCTTATTTCTATTTCTTTTCTTATAAGAATAATTTTCTTATTTCTTTTTCATATTTCTATTTCTTATTTCTTTTCTTATTTCTATTTCTATTTCTTTTCTATTTCTGTGTTTCTTTGATCCCCATTAATGCCTTTTGCCTTTAATGTTATTTTGTCCAATTTTTATTTTGTCTAATTTTCATATTACTAGAGTATCTTTCTTTTAATCACTATTTGTAAAGTATAGTTTTCCCATTCATTCATTTTCACCTTTTCTGTATATTTGTTCTATGCATTTTTCTTGCAAGGAACTTATAGATTAGAAAATAGTCACAATTTTTATCTTTTCATATAAAAGTTTAACCATTAATATATTTATTATAATTAGTGATATATCTTGATTTTATAAAAAACATTTTATTTTGTGTTGAGTATCCATGCCAATGTTAAATATCTCTTCTCCCTTTCTTCTGAGTGAGTGGACTTCTTAGGTGGGCACAGGCTGACTAGAATAAATATTACATGTTCTAGTCCTTCTGGAGTTAAGTTTGAGCATATGACTGAATTTTGGCCAATGGGATATAATGTATATCAGTCCCCCAGAGTCTTCCTTAGAATACAATTGGGGGTACCCTTTCCTCTTTTTTGTCCCTCCACCATCATTGTGCCCAGTGTATGGACGCCTCCTTTGACCGTGAAGATGAAGACCATACTCTAGGGATAGCTGAATGGTGAGTTGGATAGTTTCTCAGGATAGCACTGAACTGACTAACCATACCAGCTCTGGACTTTTTGGACATTTATGTCATTAACATGAGCACAAAATAAACACCTTCTTTATGTAAATCGATATATGTAGTGTGTGTGTGCATGCATGTTTCCTGTAGCTGAATCCAATCTTAACATACGCATTTCTCCCATATTTTTTCTCCTTCTACGAATTTTATGTGGGTTGATAATTTTCCACACTCCTATCTTTTTTCTCTGCTTGCAAGGAGAAGAATACAGATCTTACTCTTATTTCAGCATACATATTTCACTATATATTTTAAAATAAAGTCAAAAGTTATTTCTATCTTCTTGTAAGCAAGGTGCAGTCCACATTACAGTCAAATAAGCATTGAATTTCTCTCTTCCCATTTTTATTATTATCCAGACTCATTGGTGACCAACAGAACTTTGTATGACAGAAATGTTCCATATATGAGCTGTCTAATGTAGTAGGCCACCTATGGCTACTGAGCACATGAAATGTGTTTAGTGAGACTGAGGAGATGAATTTTAAATTTTGGCTAATTTAAATCTATTTAAAATTAAATTTTAATAGCCACATTTAGATAGTAGTTAAAATATAGGGCTATGAATGTAGAGTTTTAATTTTCATTTTATCTCTATAATTTAAATAAAGAGATGAGTCGGTACATATCTAAGCTGTACTTCCTGTCCATCTCTTCACCTGTGATACTTTTAGGGTCTTCCTCAAATCCTATTATCAGTCATTAATTACCCTCCTTTCCTCATGGAGTCAAAAATGTTCTATCTCAAGTCATCTAACCTAAGCCCTTTATTTGACAGGTGGGGAAAAAGTAAAAGAAAAATTAATTTTAATTCATTTTATGTGCTATTTCATATTCTTTTCTGGTTACTGGCTTGTAAAATGTTAATTTCAACATACTTGTATAATATAACCACATTAAATATTGCTTGTAATAACTGTTGATTAAGGATTGGAAATATTCTTCTTTGTATTGAGAATTTTTTATAGTATATTATTCTATAAATCAAAGAGGAAATGCTGAATGTACCATATATTAATGGTGCTAGTATGTCAATCTTCACTCAAGAATCTTAAAATGGTAAAGTGAATGAACATCATTCTCAGCATGAGTTTAAATTGCTTTTATAAATGCAAGATGTTAGTAGATATCCTATAACTGCAGTTGCATTCTTTGAGTTTAATACGATAATCTGGCATAAAATACTGTAACATCCAATTTAAGAGGAAAAAATGCAGGCAAAATATATTCCAACTCTAAAGATTTAGTTCATATTGTTCATTACTAGTCTCACTAAAATAACAAATAATATGACATAGACTTTAAGAAGACTAAAAGCAGTAAAATGACTGCAAAATTACCAATTTTTGTGGTAGAGGACATAAAGGATTATGTCGAAGCATCCGGAAATGCTGACGAAGTAGCTTCTTTCTGGTAAAGAAAAGTGCTGCCTGGTAATTTTACATTTTTAAAAAAGTAAGAAGTAAGACCTTTAAAAATTTAAATCTCATTAGACTAGAATAGAAATGTAGGGCTCTCAAAGACCTTAGAAATTATCAAATCCAATCCGTTCACAAGTAATGACTTTGAATTTTAAGGAAGTTAACCAACTTCCCTTAGAAAACAGAGTAAATTAGCAAGAATTAGAAACACAAGTGAGGTCTGCTGTTGCCTGTCAGGTATGCTTTCCCCTGAGCAGGCTGTGATTCTGGACACTGTGTTCATTGAGAATGTATTTTAAGGACAACGAGACAGTACTTTCACTATAAGATTTATTCTACAGGAAAGCTCAGGGATCTTTTGCTTCATTTGTAGGACAGAATGAGGGGACAGCACATCTGCATCATCATTCCTATAAGCTGACTGAAACTTTTGTTGCCACTCATCAAAGATAAAAGGAACACTGCCATGAACTAACTTCCTCCGTCTCAATGTATCCCCCACTTTCTATGTTAATGTTGCTAACCCACTTCTTACCATCATTTGACTGCCATCATCAGAGGGCAGTGAATTTTTCTTAATTAGAGGGCTTATTTGTCCAGTGAGCATCTACTATTGATGAGAAACCAAGCAAAATAAAATGGAGAGATCTGTAACCTTCCTGTGGTAAAAATCACATGGCAGTGCAGCAAACAGGATGTCTACACAGAGCCATCCACCGAATTAGTAGGGTCAAAAGACACAAAGATCTTAAGTGATGAAAGTATTGATTGGCTGGGCAGATGAAGGCCATTGATAACTTCCATGGCTAAAGACTGGGTAACACAAGGGATGCCTTCTTTTTTTTCTTTCTTTTTTTCTTTTTTTCCAGATATATTTATTTATTTGACGAGAGAGAGAGAGAGAGAGAGAGAGAGAGAGAGAGAGAGAGAGAATGTGTGGGAAGAACAGAGGGAGAGGGAATCTAAAGCAGGCTCCTTGCTTAACTCAGAGCCCAACATGGGGCTCCATCTCAGGAGTCTGAGATCAGGACCTGAGCTGAAACCAAGACTGGGAAGATAAACCAACTGCACCACCCAGGCACCTCTACATGAGTGAGCGATGACTTGAGAAAATTACAAGGGTGGCATTGGGTGCTCAGCTGAATCGAAACTGAAGCTAGGAGGGGCCTGATGGTTTGTACGAATCAAGTGGCCCAAGGATTGGAGGTCTCCTTGCAGATGAGGAAGAGCTGAAATGGTAGTGAGCCAGGAGTGACCTGAAAATAGTGTTTGGTCTGAGTAAGCCATTTAGACATAAGATTCCAGGATGCTCTGTCAGTTTTCTTCAAAGAAACAGAACTAATGGGGTCTATATCTGTAGACAGACAGATGATAAAAAGCGATAAACACTATGTATTGAATTGCGTCCCTCCCAAATTCATATGATGAAACCCTAACCCCCAATATGATAATATTTAGAGATGGGGATTTGGGGAGTAACTGGGTTTAAGTGAGGTCATGAGGGTAGGGTCCTCAAGATGGGATTAGTGCTCTTAAAAGAGGAGACACCTGAGCATTTGCTTTCTCTTCCTCTCTTCATGTGAGGGCACCAAGAGTAGGTACTATCTATCTACAAGCCAGAAAGAGTCCTCCCCAGAAGAACCTTTCTAGAACCTTGATCTTGGACTTCCCAGCCCCCGAACAGCGAGAAGTAAATTTCTGTCATTTAAGCCACCCAGTTAAGATATTTTGTTATAATAGTGAGAGCAGATTGAGTGAGTCAGAGAGAGATTGATTGATTGGTTGACTGATTTAGGAATTGGCTTATGTGATACTGTGAGATCCTGCAAGTCTGAATTATGTCAAGCTGAGAAAGCAGGCTGGTAACTAAGGCAAGAGTTGATGTCCCAGGCTTGAGTTTGAAATCCATAGAGTAAGGAGGTAGGCTAGAAGCTCAAACAGAACTGGATGCTCCAGTCTTGAGGCAGAATCTAGGGATGGACTGTAGAAATGAAAACGAAAATCTGCCTTTGGAGTTGAGAGTGAGTGCACGAAGAACTACACTACTGGGTGATTCACTGAGAGAAGTCACCCATTTGGAGGTGACACTAGGTGGGTAATGCAATTAATAGACCTTTCTGACTCGTAGAATACCTTCAGAATCTTGCCTTTTCTCTCTCTGATGGTCCAAAATGTAGCATGAATGATACATAGCTGATGATATTTTCCCTACGTTTTCAGTTTAGTAACTTCACTGTATTTCTTCATTTGCAATCACAATATTTAGTACTGTCATCTAATTTTTTCATTGTGGCCTACCGGTAGATGTTTTCTTAAAAATTCATTTACTACTGCCAATGCTACTATCAATGCAAATGTACTGAGTCATTAGGAAATATCACGGTATGACATGTAATTGACCTCATGTTGAAATTATCTACCTTTGATTTTTAAAGAGAATTTGGCTCTGTTATCTGTATTATGAAATTCGAAGAAACAAAAGCAATGCGCAGATGATTACGCAGAGGGAGCCTCTGCTTCATATCTGCAAATCCATAGATCCTCTGGTCACTATGAGCACAGAGGCAGTAATGTAAGTAATGTATTTACTTCATATGCATTTATCTGCAGCTTCAACATAACGAAGCTGGGTGGAAGCCATTTGTACCATAGTAATACTGATCTACAGTTAAACACAGACTCTTGGCTCTGATTCCAACTTGACAATAGCCTGACTTGAGAAAAATATAAAAGTTGATCCAAGAGAAACACTGACATAAAATATTAAATGTGCCAATTTATCCACAGCAAAAATATAAAATGAAATCATCTTCAAAGCAATTGAAAAAACACAGTGTTACTCTTAAATGCTGCCTCTTTTATATGGTATATATACTGTAATAAAAATATAGCAATCCAACCCATAAACAGTACCTTCCTATCAGCTCTACGCTTGAAACAATCCAGCCAAGCTTCATATAGCAGGTGTATCTTTATATATTATCTTATAAATACTGGCTTAAAAGTTCATGAAACCTGAGGATTTTTTGAGAACACACTACTGGAAATTACACCACAGACTAACATTTGTACTCAAAGGGAAATAGGGCTAGTATATTTTATGAAACCCTAGCCTATTAAGGGACAACACAACTGCTCAAAGCTTGGTTGATGGGAGATGGATTTCCCAGGTCATTAGCAAGGAATTCTACACAACACATCTTCTCCCTCTCTGCCTGTCTAACCTCTACCTTCTGGGGCTCCAATGCAGCAGGTGAAAAAAATGCAGACACAGCCCAGCAGAAGCTCATCTGGAACATTTCAGTCCTTCCCCCCATACTACAGCTCTCTGGATTACATGAAATATATGGCTTACACCTATATGTAGCCTTTTAAAGAAATCACACTCCTCTCTGGCTTGATCCACTTTTATAATGAATTAGTCTTCTGATATTTCAAATGTTTTAGAAAGTTTTATATGCTGTATTTATTGCAAATCTTCCAATGCATTAAAAAAGTATTTCCAAGTAGCTTTAACACTTTCTTTCGAAATTCTCTTACATCCATCAACTAAATGACTGAATTAGTAGATAAATACATTACTCACATTACTGCCTCTGTGCTCATAGTGACCAGAGGCAAAGGGACATACATGACTAATTCATGTCCTGAAGTGTCCTATTGGCCAATAAGAGATCATAGATGATATGATTCTAAATTCAAATTCATCTCTATTGCTTTCTGATAGCATATTTCTCCTTTTATATTTAGAAAATGTAGTTGTGATAAACAGTCATTGATGAGGATGTATCAAAAAATATTAGCAAGCTGGCTTCATTTTCTTTTCATGGGCAACTTAACATTTTGAAAGCGTTGGCCTCCTTTACTTCTGTGTCCCTTGTCAACATTTGGAGACGGGTAGTGTGCACTGTCATTTCTTTTACTTAATAAGTGTACTTCTGAGTATTTCAGCATTTTCTCATCAAGCAAGTGTAAATGTTAACAGCAGCTTCGCTGCTGCAAATCACTGCCGAGTGGCAATGAGTTGCAGGATTTATCTGGATGAAAATATCAAAGAGTGTGTAAATGCTGTTGATATTTCCCCTCATGTTTTCTTTAAGAAAATATTAAAAGTTAGAGGCACAGGTTCTACTATTTGTTTTCTTTATGGTTCAAAGTTATTCATTGAGCAATGATCATCCATCTATTTGCACTTTCCTCTTAGAGCATGCCCTTCTTTATTAACACTATATGCCAACTGCTTGATCCAAGTTTAAAAATTAATTTCTGATTTCATATCATTGAGATGAGGTTCTTTAAAAGGTTTTGTAGTATTTATTCAAATTATGAATAGATTGAGATAGATTGACTCTGAATTGACCAAATCAATTTCTGTCTTCTAAAATAGACTCATGCCATGATAATAATTATCCTTCATTTCTTTTTCATTGTGTTCTCGCTTTTGTGCACATGGCCATCAAAGATCGTTTACATATAGTAATAGAAATGCTGATCTATCTTGTATAAAAATAACAGTGCATGAAGAGTTATCCACCAAGGTGACTTCAAAAGAGAGCCATAGTTTAGTTTAGGTCATGAAGGAAAAAACTGCAAAGTTCTAGAATACTGCCAGAGGTAGCTGAGCAGAAGTGGTCTTTACCAAAATCATTTAGCATGGATGATATCAGGCATTATTCAATATAGTTCATGTATCATCAGAACAGTTAAAGATGTAAGTGACAAAATTCAACTCAAATCACCTTAATCATAAAACAGAAAAGGGATATTTCATATGCTGAGAAAGATCAGAGGAAGAGAGGCATCAGGCATAAGTGGCTCCAGATCAGGTGAGGTCAGAAGACTATGTGGTGCCATTTCTAGGCTCTATTTTGTCCCCGTTGGCTTGCTTGTCAGGCCTGCCTCATGCCTGAGAGCATCAGGCTCCCATCACTCTCATTGCTAGTGGCTGCATAGGAAAGAGCACATTTCTTTCCTCCCCATTCAAAAGTCCTTAGTTTGACTTTCATTGGCATGAGTTGGGCAATAAACTCAATCTTGAATTAATCTCCATGGATAGGGCCGTGGTAAACTCAAACCTAGGCCAGACACGCTTATCTGATACTAGGGGTTGGATAAGACTTACCAAAACCACATGCACCGACTGGGGTGAAAGTGGGAGGGGTCTAAAGTCTAAATTAGCACCTGCAATGATGTACTGCCTGACGTCTGAGACCAGGTGGGCCTGGAATATCTGACCCACGAGATCCCTTCCCCAGGTTGCTCTGCAGGTGAGGCCCCCCAGTCAAACAACACGTCCTTTCAAGGGGACTGCATACAGTTCTTTCGTATCCCCGAGAGCTGGATTTTAGTTCCCCATCACCTGTGGAATTATTCAAATGAACTCATCACACCCTCCTGCAAGAAATGAAAGGGCACTCTATTCCCTTGAAACTACAAAGCCTTCCTCCTCCTGTCCCTGGGCACCTGGTTGTCTGTGCAACCTCCACGTGGCCCTGTGTGGCCTGACGTGTCCTCCTCTAGGTGGCTGTGACAGTGTGTGACTAAGAAATGCCAAGCCCTTCTGTCCGATGTTATGTGTCATGTCTTCGGCCTCCCTCTAACTCCAGTGTGGGATCCTCCCTCCCCGACGGGGTGAATAAGAGTGATTAGAGCAGAAGAGTACCTCTAAAAATCAGGGGTTCAATCTTCATAAGGATGAATGAATGCTGGGTAAGTTCATAAAGGACTGAAGTTAATTTCAGTTTAAATCCACAATTCGATTAATGAATATTCTCTGCATCTAGGACTCTTGGTAGGAAGAGAGATCAAAACTAACAGATTTTCCTAGAGAATTTGGGTATACTTGGGAGTAACATCATTTCAACTTAGATCCCTTACCTGCTTCAGGAGGTCAGGATTATAGGGTGAAGAGAAACAGGACTGATTTTCCTAGCTGAGGAAGCACTGCATGCTACATCTTTTCTTTTTTTGGAAACACACTATATTTATTAATATTTTTTAAGGCTCTGATAAGTCCTGCAGTAAAAATATCAAATAGATATTTTATATAATGAATTTCTCAGGCATATTTGGTACAGAATACATTTAAGACTTTTAGGGAATGCTGAAATATTCTTCATCTATGAAATGTTATAATTTATAAATTTGTTTAGAATACCATGTGCATATCTTAAATCTTAATAATGCTACGGAATATAGTAATTATAAATGGGTATTATAAAACATCTGAGATATTAAGTGGTTCTAGCCTTAAGAGAAGGAAGATTACATGTATCTATCGTGAATTAAATCAACTATTTGAATTTCAATTTTTTCATTTATTTCTCTAAATTCTTTAAAGGGCATTTCTTCTTTAACATCATTTTGGAATGTAAATCCAATTCTTGTCAGACCAAAAATATTATCAAGATAGTTATCTTTTTATCATAAACCCTTGGGGAAAAATAAGATTAATCTCAGACTTCCTGATCTAAAATATCAACATATTTTAAAAGATGAATATTTCTAATACTAATCTCTTTTTTGAGAAAACAATGAAAAAAACCCCACTTTTCATATTTGTCTTCTGTGGTCTTCACCACATATCCTCCTGGAAGAGCATATTAAAAAATAACACTTGAACAAAGTCATGATAAATGGTTCAAATGAATTTTCTGCACATTTCTTGTTATGCAATGAAGAATCAGTTGTTCCAGGAAAAACAGCAACAACCCACAACCCATGATTACGTAGTACAGATTGGTTGTGATTTTAAGTATGTTTCAATTTTTTTTTGGAGTATGCCAACTGACGGCTATATCAATATTCATTATCTTTGTTATCTTTAATATGCACTATGTAATTAGCAGAAATTGGGGGTAATCTTTTCCTGGAAGAATAGGACTGGTTGGCAGTGAGGGGGATGGTTTTATTTCTGACAATAAAAGTAATTCATGATGATTTAGATATAATGGGGAAATACTTAACCAATGTAATTATTGTTGTTTTTGAAACAGTTACTTTGAAATGAGTAAAGGAGGGGAAGGAGTCTATTTTTAAGTCTTGTAAAAGACATAAGCACAGATATTTTTACTACTTAAAAGTAAAATATCTTGGACTGAAAGGAGATTAATTATATTCATTCATTATTGAATGTGTCTTCCTTTAGACTCTTTTTCTTAAAGATTGTATTTACTTATTTGAGAGAGAAAAAGTCAGTGTGTATAGGGGGAGCTGCAGAGGAGAGGGAGAAGCAGACTGAGCAGGGAGCCCGATGCAGGGCTTGATCCCAGGACTCTGGGATTATGACTTGAGTGAAGGTAGATGCTTAACCCACTGAGCCACCCAGGCAATGCTCCTCATTTAGACTTTTTTTTTTTTTAAGATTTTATTTATTTATTTGACAGAGAGAAACACAGCGAGAAAGGGAACACAAGCAGAGGGAGTGAGAGAGGGAGAAGCAGGTTTCCGCCAAGCAGGGAGCCCGATGTGGGGCTCGATCCCTAGTCTCCAGGATCATGACCTGAGCCGAAGGCAGTCGCTTAACCAACTGAGCCACCTAGGCGCCCCCTCATTTAGACTCTTAAGCGAGGCAAAAGCAACAGTGTTGGAGTGCTGGCTAATAAGTATACACAAATACACATAATTTACACACACATTTCTTACTGGTGCCGTAAGAAACTGCCACTAATTTACCTGCATAAAATAACACGTGTTTATAGTCCTATTTGACCTATAGGTCAGAAGTCCCACTGTGCTAAAATTAGAGTGTTAGCAAGGCTGTGTTCTTTCTGGAGGCTCACAGAGAGAATTCATTTCCCTGCCTTTTCATGCTTAGAGAAGCCATTTGCCTTTCTTGGAGCCAGCCCCCCTCCTCCATCTTCAAAGCCAGCAGCACTGCACTTCCAAATCTCTCTCTGACTCTGACATTCTTGCCTCCCCTTCATAAGAATCCACATGATTGCACTAGGCCTGCCCAGATAATCCAGGATAATCTCCCCATCTCAAGATCCTTACCTAAATCACATTTGCAAAGTCTCTTTTGCTCATCTAGCAACGGATTCACAAGAGGGTATGGCGTGCATATCCTTGGGGGACCATGATTCTATCCCACACACACGAGTATATTTATCTAACGGCTTTAGTTCCCAGTGTGCAAATTTAGGACTAAAAGAAATATAATGCTACTTATTTTTTTATGACTCTGTTTACAATTCTTTTGATCATTGACTTTATAAGGATCTCCAGAACAATTTCAGTCAAGTCAGGGTTGCGTCCATAAAATGCCAAAGCCCAGGGTGGAAATGTGAGGGGGGGCACCTAAGAAGGTCCTCACTCTTCAGTCCATACGGGTTTGCTACTGAGACGCCTCTCATTTCTACCAAAAAAGCTACATTCCTTAGAAACAAGTGGTCATCTAAATCCTATGTCACATGTAATCGTCCATCCAGTCACTCAATAAATATTCATGGAGTGTGTATGTGTGTGGGTCCCAGTACTCCTGAAATAGAAACCATGAATAAGGCATCATCCTTCATTTCAAAGACACTACTGTCTGAAACCCTAACACATTCCTAGTAAGTACAGTGACAGAAATGCAAACTAGGTATTATGTGAGTGCGGATAACGGGGCTCTAATCAAGTTTTGATCAGTAAACCCTCTGCAAGTTGCTGACAGGTGAGCTGAGGACTTCAAAAATGAGAACAAGTTAGCTAGGAGTCTATAGGTACTGAGAGCCAAACCTCAAAGTTCCTTGAGGACTAGAGATATATTTTCAATTCAACTCAACAAATAATTATTGAACCGTGTTGCATGCTGAGGAGAAGTGCGATGACCTAAGAGAATGTTTAATACCGACACTTCCCCTTGTTAAGGGGATTAGGGAGAGCTTCTCTGAGGAAGTTACAGACATTAAACAAGCAATTACAAGCATGATGCATGCTAGGGAGCAATGCTATGGTCATGCAGGGGAAAATAATTCCACCTAGTCAGGAGGGTCAGGGACTGCCACACTAAGAAATTGATGTTGAAGTTGAGCTCCGAGGGATAAAGGAGCACTTAACAAAGGGGAGGAGGAGGGGGCCAGTGGGGCAAATAGAATATTCCGTATAGCTGGAGTGCAGGGGGGGAGAAGGGGAGAGACTGCATGCAGTGTCTCAGGAACCCAGTCAGGAGTTTTTCCTTTATCCTAGCTTTGTTGAGAAACTTTTGCTGATTTTAAATTTGGAAATGACATGATCAGCTTTGCATTTTTAAAAGGTCCTTCTGGCTGTAGAAGGGAGGGATTAGGTGAGAGGTGAGGAATGCAAAGAGTAAAGAAGCAGTTATAGCAACCAGACAAGAAGACAAGATTCGGACTCGGGCAGGATGGTGTCAGCAGGCATGGCACGAAGGCAGTTTGTTCTAGAAATATTTAGGAGGTTAAGTATTTATTAGGTTCTTCTCTTGTCGAAGGCACCAGGCTAAATTCTGGAGCTACCATAATGAAGAGCACAATGCCTGGCACATAGATGCTAAATATTCTTAAATTTGGTTGATGTTTGGGACATAGAGTAGCAAGAGACAAAGATAAGGGCCGGATTATGTGTCATTAAGCAGGGCTCTCAACCAAGGATACTCCGACATTGTGGCATTGCATTTTACTTGTCATTTAGTGTCTGTTTGTAAGATGAAATTGAGGAAAACAAGATTCGACACAGAAAGAGGAGTAATAAGACCTTTGCAGTAGTCCAGTTAAATGATGATGGGGCCTCGGGCAGGACAGCGTTCAGAGATCCAGGAAAAAAAAAAAAAAAGAAGTGGGAAATAGTTGGAAGGCAAAATTAGAATGGGTGATTGAAGAGGTAGAGAGAGAAAGTAACAAGAGTCAAATCTGATTTCCCCATTTCTAATATCAAGGACTGAGAATGACAGACGTGAAGTCAGGCACAGTCCAAGCCCTCCAGGTCTCCTTATCAACGACTGATCAGTAATGACCTCCTGGATTGTCCCATGGACTCAAATCCTAGGATCATCCTGCTCTACATTTTACCTGATTTTTCCACATCATGAACCCAAGTTTTAGTGAGTTTTTTTTTTTCAATTACTGATGATAATTGACTCTCAGTCCCCTCCCCCCGCTTGATGCTCTAACATAAAGGGAGGTGTGAGGAAATATCAGAAAGACAATTTCTTGGGAGAACATTCGTTATTAGTCTAGTTATATTGTTTTTAATAGTCAGTATCCTGTCACATTTCTGGGCCATGGAAGAACAGCCACTAAAGAGTTGTTTGTTTTTATATGAATAGCTTTAAGACAAACTGCTTACGGAGACTGCTCAGATTCCAAGGAAAACGCACAAACCCCCTTCCCACAGCACCATTGTTCTCACCACGAAGGCTAAATGACATTCTGGGTAAAAAGGAAGAAATACATGAAACATACTCTCTGGAGACCCACAACAAATAATTACAAAATAACTTCCAAAGCCCAGACTCCCTGTCATGCAATGCAATTCACATCCTTTGAGGTTTCCAGCCCTTGACTGGTTATTGTGGAATATGTTTTGTCGCACATCTTGTGACACATCAAACTTTGAGGTCACAATCTTTGACTGTATTTTATAGACAACATAACTTTAATTTCATCATCATAGAACAGGCATTGTCAGGATCTGCATGGACAAAGACCGGCAGATGAAAGCCTAAGTAATGAAAATGAAATGGCCGGTGTAATAATGCACCGTGTTCTCGTTTTTTCCAGCCCAGCTCGTCCAAATCGTATACCTCAATGGTGGCTCTGCCTCATCCCTGTCGGAACTCGACAAGCTTGACCTGCTGCTCCTCCCAAAGAGAGTGTTGGCTTCAGTTTCATATTTGATTAATTAGTAGAATGAATTAGATTTTTTAAAAAGAATTAAAAACATATAACTGTTTCTCATACATGGCTAGGAGACCATTTATGACCCATTTTTTACATAGACTTTTTTAAGCACATAAAGAAGAAGAACATTTTGGCCTGCCAAGTTAATTGCTCTCCATGACCTATACCTCCTGCCGACTAATTTCACTAGTCTCTGTGTTTGGTTAAACAATAGTAATAGGGGCCCCATACTCTGGAAAAGTTTGAATGAAGCTGACTTGTTCTCTTTAACCCAGGATTGAAAAGTGATATTTAAGAAATGATTATGCCAATCAGGAGCCATTCGTTCAAGTAAACAGCTAGGAATATTTCCTTTCTTCAGAGCTTGCAAAGACAATGAAAGCATCTCACTCTTCTCCATCAGGCAGACACAAAAAGAAAAAAAAAAAGACTGGTTTACAATGCTGTAATGTATAAAATCATAGCCACAGATTAAAGTCCCTCTCTTTCAGTCCAACACTTTCATGCCATTGTGGTTAGAGTTTGTCATATGTAAGGAGAGAACCAGGTCCTCTGAATTGATAAACAGTAGGTTCAATCACAGGTTTGTGTTTTCCTAGCCAATTCAGATAGAGGATTATAGAAAAAAAAATGGACAAGGATAGGGAGGAAGGGCAAAGACTTTCCTATGTAGACTAGTTTGATGCAGTGTGATGAGACAAACAATTTTAGAAGGCATGTCTAATGAATAACGCTTTGTGGTCCAATCATAAATAAAATACTTTCTCCATTTCTTTTTTTCTTGTTAGGCTCAGGACAAGGCTTCATTAATCATGAGTTTAGTATTCAAGAAATACCCTTAGGAAAAGATCTTTTTATTTGCACAAAATGGTACAAAACTGGGCTGCCAGAGACCAATAAAACAGTCAATATGACCTACAGCAACCAAATTCCAGCTTGACATTCAAACTTATTTTTCTTTCAGCAATTATTGATGTGGGTAAACTGATTAACACCACTCTCGAGTTATCTGTTGAGTTCTTTTTTAACCACTTGAGATAAAAGAGAAACAAGGCTATAGTTCAAAACTTATAAAATGTTTTGAAAGAGTACATTCCCATAAACCTTAAAATGTCAGTATCTGTTTTTTGTAAATACGAAATTTAAATTTAGAATCTTTTTTTTTCTTTCAAAACTGAACTCTGTATTAGAATTGATCTACTCACAAACACTCGTTTTGCAGATAACAAACCAGAGGCCAAAGATGTTAAGTGACTTGCCCAGAGGCACTGAGCTAATTAGCACTGAGTCAGAGATGCTGGAAGATTCTAGAATCACACGGGTGGGGTGGGTGCCAGATACCTTTACAACTGATTAAATAAAAGCTGAAGAAAATATATGCTTGCCAAATTAACTCAGACTCTCAGTTCTTCATGTATCATACTCTTTAAAAAAAAAGTTATTTATTTATTTGACAGAGATCACATGTAGGCAGAGAGGCAGGGAGAGAGAGGAGGAAGCAGGTTCCCCGCTGAGCAGAGAGCCCCATGCGGGCCTCGATCCCAGGACCCTGAGATCATGACCTGAGCTGAAGGTGGAGGCTTTAACCCACTGAGCCACCCAGGTGTCCCTGTATCATACTCTTTGTACAAGCAAATGGAACAGTGAAGAGGGTAGTGTATTTCCGCAGACTTTTAAAAGTTTGCAGAAATACACTACCATGGTCATTAAATTAAAATTAACCTACACTGGTCATTAAATTAAAATTAACTTAAAATTAAAAGTTCCTATTCAAAAGTCACTTTTGGTCAGATCACCAAACTGAAGTGAACTTGCAACGTTTTTTTGAAGTTCACAGAAGTTCATTATGTTGACCAGAAATCATGTGACTCTTATTTCAAGCTTTGGCAGAAAATGCTAGAATAAAAAGTCCCTCAATAGTCAGAAATGACCCTTTTCACTCCCTTCATCAGAGATTTAAATGGTGAGAATATTAGGGAATTAACATTTGGCTTAGTTTTCTTATAACTTCTCCAGGCTGGCTGTCACCAGTAGGTACCACATATCTTAGAAGCCAGCCCTTTCAAGATTTTCTATTTCAGTGGGTGAGGAATGTTCAGATCACTTTTGGCTAAGTACTCATGTTAATCCACCCACACATGGTGTGGACTGGAAACCCCCTCTTACTTTTCATTTTTTGAATTTGAAACATATGTCCAAATTTTAGTTTTAAAAAGATACTGCTATCTAACAAGACCGGGCATAGTCAGCAAAGTTGACCTCTAAGAAAGCTAAGGTTGCCAGTAGTTGCAGAACAAGATATAGCTATTTCATAGGAAACTTTGTCCTCTTTTTAAAAATATTTCTGTAAGCTGTTTTTTGTAGTGATGAGAACCACGTATTTCTTCGCCTCAAACTCCTCAGCCTACCTGTGACATCAGTGAGCTCTCACCGATTAGCGGGTTAGCGTACGGTGAGGTGACCATGAACTCAAGGTTGTGATCATTCCCGATTCTCAAAGACATAAGCTGCTTGGCAGCCACAAACCGGAGGTCTCGTTTCAGTCTTGGATGCCGGCTGGTCTTCATTAAGTCATCATGGCAAGCGGTGAAGCATTTCTGCCACAGAATAGACTTGGAGCTGAGAGATTGAAGGTGTACCATGTAGCTTCATGGTCAAGTGTGCTGGCTTAGAGCTTCATGGGTTTGCGTTAAAATCACAGCCGGGCTTCTTGTTAGCTGTGTAACCTTGTGGAAGTGATTTGGCTGTTTGAAGAGGTCAGATCGGGTATTTAACTCATCAGTTGCTAGGAGATTTAATGTGCCTGGAAAATAAGATTCAATAAACATCAGCTATCTTTATTAATTATTTCACTTTTGTATACACATGGATGGTTTCATATCTACTGCTCTAGTAAAACGGTCAACATTTATTCTTCTATTGAGATTATTCTAGAAGCACTTCAGCTGTTGGCTTCCATGTACAATTTGCATTAGTCAAGGCATTGCTAAATCACTTTTGAAATGCTCTTCATTTATCTATTCTCTCCACAGTACTTAATAAAATTGCTTTTTATCATGATAAATTCTCTTTATATAGATTGGCTATAAATGGCAAAACAAATGATGAGTACCCTTTGAAAAGCAACTTATTTTGAGATGATTTTCCATTTACAGGAAAATTGCAAATTGTTCA
Organism: Spilogale gracilis; assembly: GCA_004023965.1. Taxonomy (NCBI): domain Eukaryota; kingdom Metazoa; phylum Chordata; class Mammalia; order Carnivora; family Mephitidae; genus Spilogale; species Spilogale gracilis. The sequence continues at coordinate 159,485 of PITA01000944.1, forward strand.
GAGTTTTCACATACCCCTCACTCAGCTTCTGTTTCCCCTGATGTTTATACAGCCAATGTAATCATAACACAATTATCAAAACTCAAGACATTAAAAGTGATGCAGTATTAACCTACACAGCTTAGTAGAATTTTACCAATTTTCCCCAATGTTCTTTTTCTGCTCTAGAATTTAATTTGGGATCCTACACTGCATTTTCTTATGTTATCTACTATTCTCCCATCTGTGACAGTTCCTTGTTCTTCCCTTGTCTTTCATGCCTTCGGCACTTTTGATAAGAACACATCAGTTATTATTTTAATTTTAATTCTATATAGGTAGTATACTGTGTTAGATTGTTTCAGGTGTATAATATAGTGATCTAACACTTCCATATATCACCCCATGCTCATCATGACAGGTGTCCTCCTTAACCCCCATCACCTATTTAACCCATCTTTCCAGCCCCTCCCCTCTGGAAACTACTAGTTTGTTCTAAGAGTTCTTCTAAGAGTCTGTTTCTTGGTGAAATGTCAGTTATTTTGTGGAATGTCTCAGTTTGGGTTTCTCTGATGTTTTTTCAGGACCACATTTTTGTTATGCATTTTTACCAAAAACAACATAGAAGTGATTTGGGGTCCTTCTCAGGGAATACATGGTCTTGATATGTCTCATTACTGGTGAAATTGCCTAGGACTACTCAAATAGGATAGTGTCTGCTGAGTTTTTCCATTATAAAACTTGTATTTTCCCTTCATACTTGATTGCTATTTGGGGGAAAATTCTTTGAGACTTTGGTAATGTTCTATATTTCTTAACATTTTTATCCACTAATTTTAAACATATATTAGTGGATTTTGTCTTCAACAATTATTACTATCATATCTACCTAATAGTGACTCATTTCTTCCTTCCTTCCCTCCTTCCTTCTTCCCTTCCTTCCTTCCTTTCTTTCTCTTTCCCTCTCCTCTCTTCCTCTTCCCTTCCCTCTCCTTTCCTCCCCTCCCCTCTCCTCCCTTCCCCTTCCTTCCCCTTTCCTCCTCTCTTCTCTATGGCCAACATGGGGCTTGAACTCATGACCCTGAGATCAAGAGTAATATACTTCACCAACTGGGCAAAACAGGTGCCCCTGCCTAATGGTAATTTTGTATTTGTATTTCCTTCACTCCTACATTTATTAGTTGAATTTTTTTTCTATGAGAAAGAGTTGTTCCTTCTCTCCATTTATTTACTTACTCAATAATGTATTTATTTATAGACATAGATATTTACATAGATATGGATATATATTTTATTCTACAAGTAACAATCTATTTGTTTCTCAAATGGCTCCTTCCTTAGCCATTGGGAACTCCTGCCAGTGGGCTCTCCTTCCTTTTGATAGGCCTCCATACTATTTGAACACTTCCTTACTTCTGCCACCCAGGTTCATGGAAGATGAAGACGCCCAGGTTCATCTTGAACTCTTCTCTGTCCAACCATGGAATCCACCATTTCTCCAAAGAGTTGGTTCCTTTTATTTGAGAATGGTACTTAGAAGCCAAGAACTGGGTGCTAGATGTTGACAACAGTTAAAAAAAAAAAATTAGTGCTGATTTAGGAAAAACAAAAAAAAATTAAAGAGCACATTTCTCTCCACAAAATAAAAATAGTTTTTATGCAGCATGTTACTTGTATAATTGACTAGAATTATGTTGGTGAGAAAATTCATGTTAGTTTTAATTAAAAATAAAAGGTTAATGTTTGTGCACTATGGTGAAGCAACAGGGAGCTAATCTTTTATTCTGAAATTAGTGTTTGTATTTTGTGCAGAAGATTGATGGGCAGCTATGTCCTCATCACTATTCTAGACTCTTGCTGTTGGGGGTAGATTAGAAGCATTCAGTGAATTGATGATATCTCTTCAGTAATTCAATTCTACCGGCATCATGGTATCTTCTTCCTCCCCCTTCCCCTCCCCTTTTCCTCTACCTCTTGGGATGTGAATCTAGCTTGCTGAGACAGCAGTCAGGGAGACAGACTCCATGATTTCTCTAGCTGGGTGTGTGCCTGCTGCTACTGCTCATCCTTAGGCTTCCTGTGGATGGGAGTGGGGGAAAGCCATTCCCTTTGTCTGTCTGCCCTGGATATTACCTTTTATCTGCCTCAGTTGCACAAGGATTAAACATTTATTTCAAGAAAGGGTTTGATTAATCTCTCCCATAAAGTATTTTAAGTATGAGTGGGGAAAAAGTGGGCACGGAGGGGAGAAAACCCAGTGAGGTGCCACTTCATCTAGTTCCCAAAGCCTCTTGAAGTCTCTTCCCACTGGGGTGGGAGGTGGAGGTGTGTGGATGCTCCCTGGACTCTCACTTTCCTTCTCCAGATGATTTGACACAATCGTCTTCCCAAGACCCTTGTTTTTCTAGTGCTTCTATCGAAAAATCCCTACTTTGCTGCACACCCAGACCCTTCTGGAGTTTTCAAATTTTCATAGCTTTGGGTATGAAGCTCTGCAGGCTTTTTTCCCTTCAAGTTGTATTTCTGCTCTGCCAAGAGGCAGAAACAACCTATCTCAGGGTCAGTTAATTCCCTTTTCCAGGAGGGTATCTGATCACATAGACTGAGAAGTGTAATACTAATGGCGATTGCTGGTTCTTTCTGCTCTCTGTTCTACATTAAACCACAAAGCATCCCACATTGACCTGATAATGTGAAAATTAGAAGCATGGCACAAAAACAGTTTCCTGTGGATTTGGGAGGATGGAGGTTAGAAAGATTGGTGGGTAGTTTTGGAGGCTCTATCCCTGCTCTCTCTCTAAACTCTCACATAGGATCCACTATCACACAACTTAGGACAGGCTTATTTGGAAATTATATTTCAAATTTTTTTGATTCCTCACCGTTATCTGTACCATTTTTCAGAAAGCCCTCCCAATATATAGCTAGTTATTTATAAAAAATTATGTACATGTGGTAATACAACATATTGTCTATTTTTTAAAATATTCATAACCTCAGAAATATTAAAAGGTAAAGTAAATATAAAATTTAATTTTTTTTTAAAGATTTTATTTCTTTATTTGACAGAGAGATCACAAGTAGGCAGAGAGGCAGGCAGAGAGAGAGGAGGAAGCAGGCTCCCTGCTGAGCAGAGAGCCGGATGTGGGCCTCAATCCCAGGACCCTGAAATCATGACCTGAGCCAAAGGCAGAGGCCTCAACCCACTGAGCCACCCAGGCGCCCAAAATTTAATTTTTTATTAGGAGTACAAACACTTCTTTGTTCTCACTACCACAATTAATGCATTATTTTTAGTGAGCATAAGATGACTGAATATACTTTATTATTTTAAAAATTCAATTTGGTTTATTTTGTTATTTGAGTTTAGTGACTATCACAGCTAAGACATATTTGAGAATATAAGATTTAAATAAAATGATTTATGAAAAATGATTCTTGATTTCCAATGTTTCAACTATGTAAAAATTTTCAATAAAGTTGAGTTTATTAATTTCTCTGCTCCTGGTCTCAATTAATGTTTTAAAAAAAAATAAACAAAGGTCGGGATACCTGGGTGGCTCAGTTGGTTAAGCGACTGCCTTCGGCTCAGGTCATGATCCCGGAGACCTGGAATCGAGTCCCACATCGGGCTCCCTGCTCGGCAGGAAGCCTGCTTCTCCCTCTCTCACTCCCCCTGCTTGTGTTCCCTCTCTGGCTGTGTTTCTCTCTGTCAAATAAATAAAATCTTAAAAAAAAAATAATCAAAGGTTATTGGATTTTTACATTTTTAAACCTAGATTCAAACCACTTTTTTTAATTTTTTTTTTAATAGTGCTTGGAAATTACAATCTGGGTTGCAGGAGTCAAGACATCTTGGAAAGACTTTTAATAAGCTAAGAAATTCTGTTACCAACTTTCAAATATGGATGTATGACAGTTTCAAAGCAATGATACTATTTTCAGCAAAAAAGAATACTTAATGATGGAAGCTTTAGTTTTAATACAAACTGTTGTTCTAAAAATAATAAGTGGGGGTGCCTGCATGGCTCAGTGGGTTAAGCTTCTGCTTCGGCTGGGGTCATGATCCCAGAGTCCTGGGATCCAGCTCCACATCAGGCTCTCTGCTCGGCAGGGAGCCTGCTTCCCTCTCTCTCTGCCTGCCTCTCTGCCTACTTGTGATCTCTCTCTGTCAAATAAATAAATAAAATCTTTAAAAAAAGTTACATTCTCACTGTAAAATGTTACTTTTTCTTAGAGAAGTGCATTAAATATGATAATGGTTTTCAAAAGGCTCTGCTTAGCATCTTACTTTTAAATTTTTTTATTATTTATCTGTTTTTTTGCATCTTACTCTTGATAGTCATTTTTACCCAAATCACTACAATTTGGGGACATTATCTTTCTTTTAATGCAAAATGTGCAACTTATTTTAAGCCCTTCAAGTGTTAAGAATTCAATAAATATATACTAGAAAAATGAACGATCCAGTTACTGAATGATAGAGAGAACCATTAAGGCTCTGTGTAGCACAAAATGGTTTCCTGGTTCTTCTCCATAATCTGACAGAGTTTTGTTATTCATCTATAATTAGCAAGCAAGGAAACAAACAAATAAACAAACAAAAACTACAACTAGCCACAGAGATGACATCCTGAAAATTCTGGGTTTTAAATAATTGATTGTAGGGGAGCCTGCATGGCTCAGTCATTAAGCATCTGCCTTCGGCTCAGGTCATGATCCCGGAGTCCCAGGATCGAGCCCCGCATCGGGCTTACTGCTCAGTGTGAAGCCTGCTTCTCCCTCTCTCTCTCTCCCTGCTTGTGTTCCCTCTCTCGTTGTCTTTCTCTGTCAAATAAATAAATAAAATCTTAAATAACTAACCTACTGAATAAATAAGTAAATAAATATATAGATAGATAAATAAATAATTGATTGTAATTGCTTCCTTTTGAATTGGGCCATGAATGAATTCACCTGTGGTGTTTTTCATGTACACTTACTCTGGAATTCTATTACAATCTATAACACCACGTTATTAGTGTTTACCCTTTTACCCCAACATTAGTTTACCAAAGAGTCATTACCAATGAGACCTATCTTTCCTCGTGTATCTTTTATTTTTAATTCACCTCAAAAATATTTCTTTATGCACTCCAAATTAATATACATTACACACTAGCCTAGAAATATTAGTAACTTCGACATTTTTATCCAACTTTCACATTATGAAAAGTGTTCTAAAATTTGTATAAATTCCTGACACACTTTCTATACAACTTCCGACAGTATTTGGACTGCTTTTTAGTTTACTGCTCTCATTGTCTCTGAATCACTGCAGCTGTTTTATGTGGTGGAAAGAGCATGTTCCAATTCTGATAATAACCTACGATGGAGAAAGAAAAACACTTTTCAGCTCCAGTGCTAACTGACCAAAGAGCGTTGACTAGGATTTCTTTGCTTAAGACAGTTTGGAAGCCAGGGTTAGTAGGATGGTAGATACTAACCACTGGTGGGGAGGAAGTTTGGGAACAGTGCAGTGAAATTACCATATGGCTGTGCAGTATCAGAAAATCAAAATCACATCCTCTGTTTTCTCATGCTTTTTCTTCCTGGGTATATCCCAGAAGTACTAGAATGCTAATGGACTGGCTTCCCAACAGACCCATGAGAAACATGTCTGACAAACCTCTGCCCTCTTTTTTTTTTTTTTAAAAAAAAAAGGATTTTATTTATTTGACAGAGAGAAACACAGCAAGAGAGGGTACACAAGCACGGGGAGTGAGAGAGGGAGAAGCAGGCTCCCCGCCGAGCAGGGAGCCCGATGTGGGGCTCAATCCCGGGTCTTCGGGATCATGACCTGAGCCAAAGGCAGTCGCTTAACCAACTGAGCCACCCAGGCGCCCCAAACCTCTGCCCCTTTTGACTGTTCATTCAAAAGGCACTGATGGGGGCCCGGTCCGTTTCAGCTACCACGTAGCATTATGAGCCCCAACAGTGGCAAAAAAGTCAACATCATTTCAAAGAGCTAACAGTCAAATGAAAGACAAACAACCACTACAGAAACATAAATAAAATAAATTTAAGTTGTGAAATGTGTCATAAATAAAACATAAAGAGAGGTGTAAGACTTGATAAAGCAATCAGCATTGTAACACTTTCACTTTGGCATTATATTTCACGAGTGTATTATGTGTGCTTCATCTCAGCAGGGATAGGCATCTCTTAAGGATAAATGGTGAGAAAGAGGTTCTAGAACAGCGTGTAGAGACTGTGACAGAGAGTCTGGAGAAAGAAACACAGTTAACTCTGACATCATATTATTATTGTTTTGCAATAACTGTGTTGTCACTGACTTCTGTCTTTATCTGATTCATGTGGATGCGCCGTTAATTCCACAGGTGTTATCTATTGCTATGTCTTGTTTAAGCGACATAAAATGTATATAGATTTTCAAATGCATATTTAATGCACATAAAGTAACTAAAACACTGAGAAGTAAAATCAGTAAACTCGCATTACTGGGAGTGGATTCACTGACATGAAGTTGCACCTTGACAATGGTTCTTTATTCCCTGGGAGTAACGGAGCACAGCAAGTTTTCATATGTCAATTATTTTTGAAAAAAGTTTTTCCAACAGTTCTTTTTATCTGAAGCTAAATTCAATGTCAGTTAATTATTGAGATTTTAGGAAAACTTGATTAGTTGTAATAAGTGAGTTTTCTTATTGATGCCACATTTGAGTAGGAAATTTATGTTAGCATCTACTTTTGTTAAAAAAAAGAATAAAAGAAATAATTATAATTTTGTATATATAATACGCCTCTCTCCCATTTTTATTGATTTTTTTTTTTGGTTTTAGCTATGTAGATTATGTCTGAAATGATGGAATAGGTGAAGGTACTAAATATGGTGGGAAATAAAGCTGTCAGACTTTAGAAGAATATAGATTACAACAGACAGAAGGATATAGATTACTACAGACAATGGGATCATAACTGGGAAACATAAATTAGACTTTCCCAACATCTATGTGAGATCAATAAACCATTTTAAAAAGCATTCAAAGCCTAAAACTCTTGGAAGCTTTTAAGATGCTGTGAATCTGAAAATGGTGTTTTACAGTGACCTGAGAACAGTGGTGTAGATTTTGGAGGAAGAATCTTAAAGATGGATGATGTCCTAAAATTGTGTGAAAATACCATATGAGCACATCCTCATACACTGTTAAAGGCACTGATAAAAGATACTGGGCTGGGGGGCCTGGGTGTCTTAATCGTTAAGCGACTGCCTTCCGCTCAGGTCATGATCCCTGAGTCCCAGGATCAAGCCCTGCGCTGGGCTCCCTGCTCGGCAGGAAGCCTGCCTCTTCCTCTCTCACTCCCCCTGCTTGTGTTCCCTCTCTAGGTGTGTTTCTCTCTGTCAAATAAATAAATAATCTTTAAAAATCAATCAATCAATCAATAAAAATAAAATATTGGGCTCTCTTGGTCAGCTGTTTTAAATAATAACGACAACATGTAAGATCAGTCTTCGCTAAAACTAAAAGGTTTCCTGATTCTGTGATGGGTAAAAAAATAGTTTCTCAGCAGAAATTCAATCAAAGAATGAAGTCCTTGATATCTTTTTAACATGGACAAAAGATAACCTACAAAAATGGTTTTAATATAGCATTAACAATCGGAAAGCTGAATGAATAAATTCTTATTTGAGGACCTGAGAATTCATATTACCAATTTGATTGCTCTCATTTAGAGATTGAACAAACTGAGGTTTGAGCATCTCAAATTTCAACACATTTAAAAAGAAATAGTCAAAAAATACCAGGCATTTTCAGTCAATTTGAACAAAAAATATTAAAGCGTTTTATTTCTTTATTTTGTTGTCATTACCATTTACTTTATTACAGGTTTATTAAGATGTAATTGACATATAACATTGTATAAGTTTTTAATGCAATCATTTGATACATGTATGTACTGCCAATTATCATCACAATAAAGTCAGTTAACACATCTCTCACATCACAGAATTATAATTTTTTGTTGTGATGAGAATTCTTTTTTTCTTTTATTTGAGAGAGAGAGAGAGAGTGAGAGAGAGAAAGCGTGAGAGAGGAGAGGGTCAGAGGGAGAAGCAGACTCCCTGCTGATCAGGGAGACTGATGCAGGACTCCATCCTGGGACTCCAGGATTATGGCCTGAGCCTAAGGCAGTCGCTTAATCAACTGAGCTACCCAGGTGCCCTGTGATGAGAATTCTTAAGATATACTCTCTTCACAACTTTCAAATATACAATACAGTATTATTAACTTTAGTCACCATGCTGTACATTACATCCCCAGAAATTTTTCGTCTACTAACTGGAAATTTGTACCCTCTGGCCACTACCTTCCAACCCCCTGCCATAGAAACCACCAATCTATTCTCTCTTTATGACTTCAGATTTTTTTTTAAAAGAATCCACATGTAAGTAGATCATGCATATTTGTCTTTCTTTCTCTAACTTATTTCACTTAGCATAATGTCCTCAATATTCATCCATGCAATTTCAAAGGTCAGGATTTCCTTCTTCTTTATGTCTGAATTATATTTCATTATAATCTATGTACAGATATATATGTATGTATATACACATATGGTGTGTGTATATATATGTTTACATATGGGTACGTGTGTGTGTGTATACATATCACATTTTCTTTATTCATCTATTGATGGACCCTTAAGTTATTTTTATGTCTTGGCTATTGTAAATAATGCTGCTATGATCGTGGGGGTGCAGATATCTCTTTGAGATAGTGATTTTGTTCCCTTCCGATAAATACACTGGATCATATCGTATTTTATTTTTAACTTTTTGAGGAATCTCAATACTGTATTCCATAGCGGCCAGAACCAATTTACATTCCCATCCTTAGGAAACAAGGGTTTCCTTTTCTTCATATCCTGGCCAGTACTTGTTACTTCTTGTATTTTTGAGGATAGTTATGCTAACAGGTGTGAGGTGAGATCTCCTTGTGGTTTTGATTTGCATTTCCCTGATGATTAGTGATGTTGAGTACTTTTTCATGTACCTGTTAGCCATTTGAAATTTTTTTTTTTTCCAGAGAGAGAGCACAAGCAGAGGGAATGGCAGGCAGAGGTAGAAGCAGGAGGAGCATAAACAAGGAGCCTGAATGTGGGACTTGATCCCAGACCTGGGAATCATGACCCATGCTGAAGGCAGACATTTATGTGACTGAGCCACCCAAGCATACCTTGAATATCTTCTTTGGAAACATATCTATTCAGGTCTTTTGCCCATTTCAAAATTGGATTATTCCCTTTTTTTGTGTTATCAAGTTGTGTGAATTCCTTATATATTTTGATAATTAACCCCTTCTCAAGATATGTGGTTTCTAGATATTTCTTCCATTCCATAGGCTGCCTTTCATTTTGTTGACCATTTCTTTTGCTGGGCAGAGGCTTTTCATTTTGATGTAGTCTTGTTTATTTTTATTTTTGTTCCTTGTAATTTTGGTGTCATATGCATAAAATCATTGCCAAGACCAATGCCACGGGGCTCTTTCCTGATTGGGAGATTTAAAAACATGTTTCTAAGAGGGACTTGAGGCATTGGGTCTATACATGATATTAAACAGTCTCAAATTTTACAAACGCTGTAATTGAGATCCATGGAAGCTACAAAACCCATCTTTCCATCCGCTTTGCTTAATATCCATTGCCTCATACTCATAGTTCTGGTCCAAGTTCCAAGCTTGGTCCCTCATCTCCAGTATTTCGTGACGTACTATTTCCACTTCATCTGCCCACTCACTCTCAGGTTCACCAATTGTATTTTGTGCACCTACATACCCTGTTTCTGGGGACCAATAAAGGCTTAGCTATGATATTGGCCCTGGATTATCTCCCTTACCCACTCATGCAAGCTGGAATTCCTTTATCTACTTGTGGCTCTTTGAAAATCTTGGGCTGAACTCTATCTGCCAGTATTGCCCTCACATTATTCTTGCTTTTTAATCTGCTAAGGGAATCCTCTCTACTTTTAACCATGGATCTCGCAGACATGATTTTATATTCTACCTCTGGCTCTGTATACCTTTAGACAGAATTCAGAGATTATTTCTCCATCCTATATTCCTTCATTTGTTTTAAACTGAGTTTTGATCTTGGGATTTTCTGATACTGTTAAAAATTTGGTAAATGTCCAATACTGGTGCCATATGCAAACTATGAATTTTGAAACTTTCAATCGTCATTTTTTGGAACACTTATGTTATCAGATATTTTTTCCATATAAATATGTTATTATTTATTTCCATAATGGAAAAATTTGGAGAATGGCCAGCCTGAGCCAACAGCAATGTTGGGAAAGGGGCAGAATTTTGCCATACAGGCTCTATTAGTGGACAATGCTGAATTCACCAAAATCTTTTCATTCTGGCCCTTGGGCACATGAGTTATTAGTTTAGTGTAATGAATCTAGCTTTTAAAAGCAGATTCATATTAACTAAACTCCTGGCACTCTGAAGAAGCCAGGAGACCACTGTATCCACATGACAAGCTGAACCATTCTGGTGAATGAGGATTCATGTGAGCATGACTAGTTCATTCTTTTCCAGTATTGACTAAAACCAAATCACAATGAAAAATTTGCTTGTTGAGAAGAACAAGTTGAGTGAACTTATGACCAAGTTTTTAATGTTCAAAACAACTCAATTCAATCCCTATAGAGTTTCCTTGAGCTATGTTGACTATGATGCTTGTGTTGATCAGCGCTCTAGCAGAAGCAGGAAAAGAATTTATTGAAAGGCTCTTGGTTAACCCACAGGATCTTGAAGGACTGGGAGCCAGAATCAGAAAGTGAGCAAGAATAAAGTAAGGCTATGTGAAAGCCATGCTAAGGAACCCCGTGAGCAGATTTATGCTGCCTATGGGTTTAGCTGGTGCGGGTCACTGGGACCACCAGTGCACCTCCAATACTGGGTCCCTCACACTCGATGTGCTATCGCTGTGTTTTATAGTCACAACGGTGTCTCTATTGCTTCTACTTCTCTGCTTCCCTAGCTCTGGATTCTAAGTCTGGTAGGTGCTTCCAGTTGGCTGCACCTCCTACCAGGACACATGCCATGTAGATATTCCAAGCCTAGAAACAGAATTTGTATACTGGGTGACAAAAAAAAAAGACAAATATTATTTAGAAGTCCTTGTGGCTACAATAGGCACCTTCCTCCCCCAGACAGGGGTGGGTCAGGAACTGCTGTCATTGTCACAGGATTTTCAGTAGTACCCATGTCACGGTCAGACAGACAAAGCATCAAGTTCCAACACTGACTCTTTCTTACAGTGTTGGAAAAAGAATGAAAAGTACTCAGTATACTGCTTGGCACTGGGTAAGTGTTCATTAAGTAGAAGTTATTCCTCTTTCCAGTTCTGCACACCATCCCCTTCTCACTCAGCTGTCCTCTCTGCAGAGGGTTAGTCCTAGAGGTCTGGCAGATGACTGTGAATAGTTCTAGAGTCATCCTTTATGTGCTGGTTTCATAGTTAACCTGTCAGGGGCAAGGTGGTTTTGCTTATTCCCAAATCCTAGAGAAAGCCTGATTCAGTGTCCGCTGACAATGTTTATAAAGGTTGTTATAAAAAGAATAAATATGGTTACACTTGAGAAAATGCCTTGCATTTTATGTAGCACATTTTACACTAGGAATTTTATGGGTATAAACTTTTATTTCCTTTTTCCTGGAATGTTCTTTTCAGCTTTTGTACCCTCAAAAAATTAGAAATAAAAATATTAATTGATTTGTAATTTTTTTCACCATCACAAATGCATTTCTTACCCTCTATACTCAACCACGCACAATGATCCACCCCCTGCATTCTGGATGGGGAGAGAGAAGTAAGTGAGATGCTCACCCTATTACATCAATGAAGGGTAAGAATTACTTTTAATGAGATTTAACAAAGCATTTCACATTTAGAACAAGAAGTTTATTTTCTCCCTCATTCTTGGAAGATATGAACAGATCTCTCCTAGCAGGAAATGCAAAAATATCCCTGCAAGTTTCTTTTTATATAGCATATAAAATTTGCTAAGCATCTCTCCTGTGCCTAAACCATTACAGGATTATGTTATCTGATTTGATTCTCAAAATAGCTCTGAGAAATCAGAGTTATTTACTGTTATCACTATTCAAAAAAAGAGAAAGGTATGTAATTTTATTTCATTTTAAACCTGGTTAAAGAGACAGAGTAGTTTTCTAGGTCCTTGTGTTTTCCTAGACTAATACATTTGACAGTTTTCCAATAAGGCACCAAAAGCTCTAAGATTCACTAATGAATCAAGAGAACTTATCCCCCACCTGTTTGGAAACCGAAAGAAGACAATGTGACGCCACTCTCCAGTGGCACACATGGGCACTGAAAGCAGACTGCCAGGGTTCGACTCATGATTCTGTCACTGTATGACTGTATGACCTTGGAAAAGCCACTTAACTTCTCCATGCCTTAGTTCCTTCATCAGTAAAACAAGGTAGGTACTATGATTTTACTCATTTTACAGATGAAGAAATGAAAGTCTTCAGGAGGGGGAAAGTAGCAAATAGAAATGTGACATTTGGGGGTTAGAACCCGTATTTCATCGTTCTGTTTCCTCCATATCTTACACCATATCGTAGCAGGTGGCTGTCCAATAAAGCCTTCTTAGATTAACAATCTGAATCTCTAAATTTATGATGTTAGGAATTTTGGGGGGAGGGAGTCATAAAACTGTGAAAAAACAATATTATCTCTATTTATCTCTAAGTCCCCAAAAGATAAAGAAGGGTATTGAGACCTCTTTCCTACAGGGTCATACATCTTTCTCTTTAAGAAGGTAGAGACATTATTTCACACAAGGTGGTATTTTATTTTTAAAGATTTTATTTATTTATTTGACAGAGAGAAACACAGAGAGAGAGGGAACACAAGTGAGAGAGGGGAGTGAGAGAGGGAGAAGCAGGCCTCCCGCCGAGCAGGGAGCCCGATGCAGGGCTCGATGCAGGGCTCGATGCAGGGCTCGATGCAGGGCTCGATCCCGGGTCTCCAGGATCATGACCTGAGCTGAAGGCAGTCATTTAACCAACTGAGCCACCCAGGCGCCCCACAAGGTGGTATTTTAAAGGCAGACTTATAAGGGTTTGAATCATGGATCCACTACCTAAAGCTCTTACAACTTGGGGAAGGTTACTTAACTACTTGGCTTCAACATTGTTAAGTGTAAAATAAGGAAGGCAATAGAGAAATACAAAATGGAATTATGTATGAAATTATCTGATACAGGTATGTGCACACAGATGTGCATTCTTTTCCTGTTTCAACAAAGAAACTCTTCTCAAAGAAGTTCAAAGTGGGGTGAACTCCATGGCATGACTTGTTATGTCCCTCTGATGCACAGATAGAATGTTAAAGATGGCTGTCGATAGGTTGGATCTTGTATACCACTGTGATGATGGTGGGGTCCAATTATTTTTTAACATTAAAGATATACGTAAAATATATGAAAACATTGCCATTGATTGCTGTCTTGAATGTCTAGCTATAAATCCTTCTCTTGTAATAAAGACAAATGTGAGGCAACCATATGTAAAACAGGCCAAACACCAAAAAGTTAGTAAGAAGAAATTTTTAGTAGAATATAGAGAAACTGCTAATCTCAGAAACCTAGTAATGAGCTTTCACAGGTTGGAGAATAAGAAATGTTGAATTAGCTAAACCTGAAAAGGAGGAAGAAATAGTAGGATCATTTACAAAAGAAATAATAAAGCAAACAGAAAAGTCAAGACTGCAAACCAATAAATTTCTCTGGTAGCTCTATTAGTTTTTGTTTACTTTTCATTTCTAATCAATATTACAGAGAGCAACAGAGGTGCACAATGTAACAAAGAGGGAAATAAAGAAAATCAGGGACTTAAAAGAAACAGGAAGAGAGATGATTTATCATAAAATTTAGGGCTTTGAGGAAAGATCCCAGAAAAATAACAGTTTAAATTCTTGAAGGGAGAAAAGGAAAAAAAAAAGTTAGTGGAAAGTTCTTAGCAGATGTGTGAGATCTGGAAAAATAATACTGAGCATAAAATATCTACAGATGGAGGGTATTTTTCCTTATCTAAGGCATCTTACATAAGACATTATTTAAACTACTACTACAAAACACCATATATAAGAAAAGAAAGATTTAAGGTTTTAGTTTTATTTGACAGCAACTGGACCAGAGTTTCAATTAGCATTCAAAATCTTTATCTCAAGATAAAATAAAAATAATTAATTGATGTTGTAAAGGTGCCTATCCATAAAGGACATCAGTTATTTAACCCTGAGATATGAATCTTGGATTTGTCATATACCAGAATGATGTTTTAAATCTGTGAAGTCTTCTGAAAAGCCAAATAATTTTCTTTGTCATTTATCTTTACTCTCAGAAAAAATGCAGTGTTCCTTAATGACAGAATTATGAAAAATTAAGCTTGTCCACAACATGAAAAGTCAGACTCAGAACCAAATGAAAAACTACCAGCTACCAGCTCCAATCCACGTACCATGACATTAGGTGGGATTTTTCATTCTGTGTATTTAAAATTTTGATCCCATTTATCATCTATCCTTTACCCATGGAAAGTATTTCAAACATGGAAAAGTTACCTGGAATGATGATTTTTCTCCTCTAAGCAATTGAAAGTACTCTACTACTTTGAAAGGTCTAATCCCTAGAACAAATATCACAAGTACTAGTGTGTCTGGCTGTAAAATTTTCAATAACTACCTATATATTTTTTTAAAAATTATAAGCCTAGATGAACCAAATTGAGTGGAACATGTTAACTCTTAACATCAGTTTTTCTTAAACGAGTAATGGCTATAAGTAAAGCTATATTCTAACATACTTTCATGAAACAAAGAATAAAATATATTTGATTGCAATATTAGACAAAATATCACTAAATTCTTGGAATCTATAGCTCTAATACATCTAAAAAGTGCAATAAATTGTTCAGTAAGAAGGTATTCTTTTTAGCATACTTTCCCAACTATCCACTTGTATAGTGAATTTAAGCTTAGATATTATACCATAGAAAATGAATTTAGACTATGGATATTATTATACTTCAATATTAGAACAAAAATAAATTAGACTACTAATGTTATACCTCAATTTTAGGGCAAAATATTAATAAAAATGCAGGTAAAACTGAATGAGAAGTTTAAAGATAACTTGAGCATCAAAACCAGGCCAGCATCCTGGGGGACAAACTTCACACATTGCTTTATTTTTTGTAAATAAAGTTTTATTGGAACACAGCCATGCTCACTTGTTTATATATTGTCAGTAGCTACTTCATGCCATGATGGCAAAGCTGAGTCTTGCAATGGACTACATGGCCTAGATAACTTTGTATTATCGACAAAAAAGTTTTATCATCTCCTGATCTCAACAAGCATTGTAAACAAATTTTATTTTACAACAGTTCTTAAAGCAGGGAAACCTCATAACTGAAGATTAAGGCTCATCGTACCCTTTTATTCAGTGATTTACTATTCAATGTCTAGGTTATATGGGAAACTTTGTTGTTTCTTCTTTTCTCCTAAAAAGCTCTTTAATTCAGAAGTTAGGATTTTGTGAAGGATTCAAGATGAGAAAAACCTAGCAGATTGTCTAAGGGCTCTCTATTGGGATCAGCTTCAGAATCCACAGCCTGTTCAAATACACAAAATTTTATCAGCTTGTGTATCTGAATATCCTTCTTGTGAGCATTTTTTAAAACAAAATTGTGACACAAAATCAGAAAACTAAAATACATGTGGAATTAAATATAGTAGGCAAGTGTGCTATGTCTTCCCTTCTAAAATGTGTGTTACTTACATGACTTTGAAGACATAGATGAGGTGAGATTGAGGTCCTCGGCCTGTCTCTCAGGGTGTAACATTAACCAAGTTTGAAAACATTGCCATCGTATGTGCTGACATTAACATAGGTATGTGTAACATTAACCAAGCTGTGCACAGTTTGGCATGAACCCCGCAGAGTATATTGGCCTAAAACCATTGCCAAATACAAAATTCAAAGAGTCAGCCAGGAGAGTCTGCTATCCCAATATAAAATTTTCCCTAAGATCTTAAAGTAGGAAATCTTATGGTCTGCACTAGCCTTGTTTTTTCCACTTTTACTGTGTGCTAGCTCCTCTTGTGTTTTTGAGGAGCAAGATGGAACAGGGTAAAGAGCAAACACCTCTTAGCCCAACTGGCTGATATTGTTCTTCCCTTCTTGGTTAGTTGCCCTGCTTTATCCTTCCTGTACATGGACCTTATGAGTGTCATGCTCCTGGGAAGTTTCACTTTGGAGTGGCTTCTCTTGGTACTGGTGTTGGCACTCGCCACCTCCACCTTCACAAGTCTCCATCTGTGATAGCCTCTCTCCCTCCCATACTGTGTCCCTCCTGGCCAACCTGTTAATTCCAATATACCATCCATGGCCAGTTGCATGGAAAGTGGATGCAAATCCATCCTCTGTGCTTCTTGGGGACTGGGGAGCTTGTGAAATGTCTCTCTCCTAATCACTGTGGGGAAGCGAAGCTATTGACCAAAATGATGTTCCCCTGATAGGGCAGCTTATCTCCATTTGCTTAAACATCCTATATATACTGACTAGGGATAGCCCTAGAATAGGATGGAGAGCATGGCCACAGGCATGGAGGCATTAAGGATTGTTTCTGACCCTTCTCCAGAAGCCCTCAAGGGAGATGGCTGACTCCCACTTAGATGTTTTTTAAAATGTGGAGTATGTAGTACATTTCATCTTCAGCTTTCAGTTTTTACACAATTATGGAACATGTTTATACATCTGAATTCACAATATGGATGTTCTTCTTTTGCCATGCTATTATTAACGGCAGTGACGTTGGTTTCCCAGTTTTTCTCTATTACAAAGAATGCTCCAATGAGCGCCCAGGGCTCATACTTCTGTGTGGACATGAATTAATTTTTTTCATAAGGTGAATATTGGGAGGGAGAACTGCTTAGACACAGGATATGAAAATGTGAGGTTTTCATATAATTGGAAGATTGTCCTCAGTAAGTGACTATTCTAATTTATTTTTCCAAACCTCCAAAACACATAAACATATGCTCAAATATACTGTGAGCAGGACTGTGCAATCACAGCAGCAGTGAAATACCTCTTAAAACCCATTATATTGACAAACATGAACTTTTATATACTGCTGGTGGTAAGGAAAGGGAATAGGAGTTAGGTAATGTTCACATCTGTCATTTCTTTCTCCAAACCTTCACCAAGAAAAATGTCAGAATATTGAAAAATTGAAACACTATTATAATAAACACCTGTACACCCGCAATCAATATACACATATACACAGTCATGCAAATACACACACATCTGAACCATTTGTGGACATCAAGACTATTTCCAAATACATATATCTTATTTTTTATATAAAAGTTGTGAGTTTTTTATTATTATTTTTAAGGATTTTATTTATTTGAGAGAGAAAGCAAAAGCAAGCAGGAGCATGGGAGAGTCAGGGAGAGGGGGAGAAGCAGGCTTCCCACGGAGCAGAGAGCCAGATAAGGCACTTGATCCCAGGACCCTCAGGTCATGACTTGAGCTGAAGGCAGACGCTTACTGCATGAGCCACTTAGGTGCCCCCATATATCTTAGATAGCATACATTGTTTTTCTGCCTAAGTGAGGACAATTATTAATTGTATACTGTATTTGAGAAGAAAAGGCAAAATAATATATGTAAAGCAAAGAGCAGTACTCAGATCATGGTAAAAATGATACAAGTATCCAGAGGTATACAAAATGTATACAAAAATGACCCTCTCCCTAAACAAAAATATGAAATTGACATATGTGTATGCTTTTTTTAAAAAATGACTTTTAGAAAAGATTTATTATTTATTTGAGAGAGTTGGCACATGCACATGCAAGCAGGGGCAGAGGGAGAGGGAGAAAGAGAGAGTTCAGCGCTCCAACCCAGGACTCATGAAATCATGACTTGATCCAAAATCACGAGTCAGACACTCAACTGACTGAGACACCCAGGTGCCTGTGTGTGTGTGTGTGTGTGTGTGTGTGTGTGTGTGTAAATGAATATTTCGTTTTTGTTTATATTTTGAGTATGTAAGCTATTTTTCTTGAGTGCTGCTCTCTCTTTGAAGAGATAAAATGAAGTCCGCAACATGTTAGATCTCTCAGTGAAGATATCTAGATGAATGAATGCTATTTACTTATTTGTGAGAATCAACTCTATTGGTGGAAAAGCAACTTTAGCTAACTTGGTCCTTTTTCATCTTTTATTTTTTAACTGAAACTCACATATGTGGTATTGGTCCACGAAAGAGAGAAAATACAATTTTCAAATATATAAAAAGTTAAACAAATGTCCATTAAAATGCTATTCCTCATGTTTCTTATTATTTTTTACATTTCAATATTTTATTCCTGTTTCATCTAATCATAGCATTATTATAGGTAAGAATGCTCTCCAAGTAGATTCAAATGATCCTCTGAAAGGAACACGTTTTAGAAGTCTTAAAGATGGAAAAAAAACTTGCATAGAGTAGGTGCTCAGTAACCATTAGTTAATATCAGTTCATTGTAGATATGAATTTTTAAAAGAGTTGGTAATGTTCTTTGTCAGGAAGATATCCAACTCGTCCACAAAAAATGAATCTTTCATTGGTTATTACAATTCATAAATTTGAGGTTGTCAAAAACTTTCAAACTTACTAAGCCTTTGTTTTTATCATGAAAGGAATCTTTATCTTTTATGAAGTAGTATGTTTCCCATGTATATAAAAGCTGGACTATTTGAAACAGTCTGTGGGAAGCATCTTTTTACATAGATGTTGCTGCCAGAGATTGCAATAGGCACAGTGTGGGTTACAATAAAGTCTGATTAATTAACTTTTATTTTTTAATAATTCATATACCATAGAATGCAAGTCAATCAGAAAATTACTTTCAGCACAATTTTGCTACCAGATAATAAAATGAAGTCATTAGGAGCGTACATGACAGAAACCAAATAACAATTAAGAACCCAATTTTCTTTGCTGAGTTGGACTTAAATAAAATCTTCACTTAATCTTTGGAAGAGTAGTTCTTTGTTATTAATTAAATCTCGGATTTTTGCTGTTGAAATCACCACACTGGTTTAGTTTTATTTTTGCAAAGCTATGAGAAATGTTATTGCTGCTTCAACACATATAGTACACAGCACATAAAAATGTATCTCATGCTTTGTGAACAGAAACAAAAATTCTCAAGCATTAACAATTATATCAGTGGGAGTTTTTGCATTAAATTAAGCTTGGGGGAAGGAAGAAATGCGGGCTGTAAACAAGAAAAATATTTCTCTTAAGACAGTTAAATGTTAACTAGGTGCATTAATCAAATTATGATGTAATGTTCTGCAAAGTCAGCTATAAAAAGTGTTTTCCATTACTTTTCTACTTTCACATTAATTTTTTTCGCAGTAAAAACTAACTGCTATATATAGCAAAAGGAAAGTACCTAACTTGATGTGTAATTTCCTTTTGAACCAAAGAACCTATAAATTTTTGTGTGAAAGAATATTAATTGCAGCTATACCTTTTATGGCAGAAGACCTTAGCACCTTGAATATCTGTCTGTTCTTTTTCTAAGGGCAAAAATTGTTTCTTTTTTTTTAATTTTTGGCAAATCTGTAGTGATAAATTGCAGTGCTTGGAACATTTTCACAGCTCATTGTTTGTAGGAGGAAAGAAGGAAAGATGGATACAAGAAGGGAAAGAAGAAAAGAAGGATGGAAGGAAAGATGGACAGAAGGATGGAAGGAATGGGGGAAGGTAGAAAGGAAAAAAGGAAGGAATTTATGTCAGACAATCTAACTTCATTAGTAAATTCTAGGAGGTGTAATATATATATATGTATATTAGAAAAGAAATGTACTTTGAAGTTCACAATATTTAAAATCAGGAAAAACAAACTGGCAAAGGAACATCATACCTTTTTGTATTAATGTAACAAATGCATTTTAGTCCATACAAGTTGTTGCTAGCTTTAATCTTGGACAATATACAATGTTTGTTAGTTTAAATTTCCTTATGTGAATCATGATGGAATAATCTCTAAATTTTAGCTTTGCTCAAATTTTTATAACACTATAGAAGGGCAGAGGAGGGAATTCGATGCAGACTGCCTTCTCCACATTTTCATAGTTGGTAGTGGAGATGTGCATAAAAGTGAGCTTCTGGGCTGGATACTTACACAAGGAAAACAAAAACGCTAATTTAAAAAGAATGCATCCCTATGTTTATTGCAGTTTTATTTACAATAGTCAAGATATGGAAGCAACCAGTGTCCATTGGTAGATGAATGGATAAGGAAGATGTGGTATACATATACTACCTACGATACACACACCACACAAACACATCACACACACACACACACACACACACACACACACACACACTAGAATATTTTGCAGCATGAAAAAAGGAGGAGGTCATACCATTTGCAACAACATGGATGGACCTAGAGGGTATTACGCTAAGTGAAATAAGTCAGATTGACAAAGACAGATTTCTTATGATTTCACTCCTACGCGGAATTACAAAAACGAATAAACAAACAAAAAAGCAGAATCAGGCCTATAAATAGAATGAACTGATGGTTGTCAGGAGGGAGTGGAGTGAAGTGGTGGGCAAAATCAGTGAGGGGAGTGGGGGGTACAGGCTTGGTTATGGAATAAATAAGTCTAAGGAACAAAAGGCAGAGCGTAAAGAGTCCAGTCAATGACTTTGTAACAGCATTGCACGGTGACAGTGGTGACAGATGGGAGCTACACTTTTGGTGAGCATAATGAACAGAGTTATCAAATTGCTACGTTGTACACCTGAAACTAATTTAACATTGTATGTCAACTGTGCTCAAAAAATTTTTTTTGCGGGTGGGCGCCTGGATGGCTCAGTTGGTTAAGCGTCTGCCTTCGGCTCAGGTCATGATCCTGGAGACCTGGGATCCAGCCCCACATTGGGCTCTGAGTGGGAAGCCTGCTTCTCCCTCTCTCACTCCCCCTGCTTGTGTTCCGTCTCTCGCTGTGTTTCTCTCTGTCAAATAAATAAATAATAAAATCTTAAAAAAAAATTTTTTTTTAAATAAAATCTGTTCAGCAGGGGGAAAAAAAAGACAGCTTCTGGGAAGCTAGCAACAAATACTGTAAAACTATTGATCTTCCTCCTGACTCCTCCCCAGCCAGTGGCCCCGGTAATGACAGCTGGAATGCTGGCAGCTGGGCCTTGGACAAATCTTCCAATTTACCACATCCATAGCAGACTCTATGGTGGGATTTCTACACTTAGAAGCTCACATCATTCGTTTATTTGTTTGAAGAAGCTCTGTGTGAACAAGAGTTAATTAGTCCAATTTCCTTTCCTTTAGTGCAAGATCATGAGAGCTTTGAGGAATACATTTCATTTCCTTGGGTCATGGAAATTAAAAACAAAGTAAATTTATATTTACTGGATATAGTAGTTGGGGAAATTATATATAAGCATGCTGCTATAGAACAATGTTTTTTGGTCAGCAGGCATTCCTAGGTAGGAGAAAGTACAGTTCCGTTTTATATCAGTGCAGTTTTAGTTTGCAATATGTAAGAATTTAAAAGATGAAAAGGAAGCCAAAACAGTTTTGGACTACATAAGGACTTGGAGAAATAAAACTAACCTGCATAAAGGATGATACAATTACCATAATTAACTTCAGAAATGTAATAAAAAAACATAGTTTGGGTTTTAATTAAATTAGGTACCAATCCAATAAAATTCCAAAATAATTTTAAGGAGTAACTTAACTTGGTTATTTTGAAACATGTGATTGTTTAGCTTGCTGAGTGAGTTTGCCTTCTTTTTAAATTTGATCTAGAATCAAAGCAAACCTTCCTTAGGAAAGAGTAGAATTTCTAGCCAAATGTTGTAGGGAAGAGATATGGGTGGGTATGGGAGGACGCCTTCTGAGTTAAGCTCCTTGAAGGCAGGTCAAATATATCTGAACTTCCCATATACTCACTAGCTCAGCACTGAGCTCAGAAATGCTTTCTAAGAATTTATTTGGTAATGATTTGCTGAGGAATTTAGGTATATTATCTGCAATAATTATTGTTGACATAGAATAAAACGTCCTAATGAAATTAATATAGTCAGAATTCTGGGATCTCAACTGGAATTTATCAGCATTCGAATACCTTGAAAAGATCTTTTTTGAGGAAATATTTTAAGTTATTTTCAGACAGCCTGTGGCCAATCTCAGCTGGAAGTGGGATAACTCCCAGGACCAATAATTTGTCAAGTGCCAAAAACCTGTACAATGGAATAGAATTCTGCCTTCTGACAGCCTGATATTCAAAGCGTATGGGTCTCATGTCAGAACATCCAAGTCTACGCTGAATGGGATCCAGGATTTCCTGAAAGTCTATGGGAGATATATGATATTGGAAGGAAACCATCTAAGATCTGTCAACGCTCTGCTTTCCTAGATTTTCTAATCTTTAGCATCAGAAAGCAATGTGCCTGGAACACATTTTCCATAATCTCACAGATATGTCTAAAATATCTTCAGCTAGCCATGTTGCAAAAGTTAGCTAAGGGTATTCTAAAAGAAATTATCTTGGGGAATGTATTTGTCTCCAGATAATAAACAAAGTCTTCTAGTTTACCTTTTAAAGAACTAAGCAAGAGAGATAAAAGAGCTGCCCTTTTATATCATCCATACTATGAGTCAAAAGATAGAGTTGGGGAAGGGGGGATAAGCTCTCAGTGATGGTCCTTGCTACACCCTTCACCGACGGATTAAGTAAATCATTTTTCTGTATTGACTGGTGTCAGACTTATGGTAGGCCTAGCCACACAGTGATAAATGGGACAGGCTGCAGAGGCAAACATCACTAGACTGTTTCCTGATCAAGGGATGGGCCACTGACTAGAGAAGGCATGGCCCCCTCAGCCTGGACAGTGATATATGTCATAGCCTAGAGTGAGGTCTGTCTATTAGAGGCAAAGATAATTCACTTTTTACTTAAAATATTTATTTTATTTATTTTCTTAGATAGAGAGAAAGAACATGATCAGAAGGAAGGGCAAAGGGAGAAGGAGAGAGACAAATTTAAGCAGACGCTGAGTTAGACACAGGGCTCCATCCCAGGACCCCAAAATCATGACCCAAGCAGAAACCAAGAGTTGGTCACTCAGCCAACTGAGCCACCCTAGTGCACCAATAATTAACTTTTAAGACTAGGATTCCAATCTGAAGTATAAAACATTGAAACTAATTCAATTCTCCATTATCTTAATTTTTCCAAGGAAGGTAGATAGCTAGCATCCTAGATATATAGGAGAGAAGTTAAGTCATTGCTTACAGTGTAGGTGTTGGCGCACAAAGACTTAATTTTCTCATGAAATCCTATTTGAGGAATTTGAATGAGAAATGATGAAATTATTGAAAGGGTAAATAAGAAAGTTAGAAGCAAAAGACATACAGAAATGGAAATAGCCCTTAGCATGTCAGGGACTGTTCTAAGTGCAATATGTATGTTAACTCATTTAATCCTATCAAGTGGCTTTACAACTATCCTAATTATTGATGGAGAAGCTGAGGCCCGAAGTGGCTAAATAAGTTATTTAAAGTTAATAACTGGTAAAACTGGAGTTTACACCTAGACAGGACGGATTTAGTGCCTGAGGCATGACCTGAAGAGTAGCTGAGCCATATGAGTGGCAGGACTGGGTCTTTGCTGCCGTGTTGCGAGAAGCAAGCCGGCGCTGGCTGCGAGTGTCCCTGAATGTACTCTTTGAACTTGAAAGAAATGTGAAGTTCTGACTACTCTCTACCGGAGCCATCCCTCGGGGTTATATTTGTAGTGAGCAATGTTGAGGGATGAGGAGATGTTTCCTCCTAGACACAGAGCCGGCCTGCCTGCTCTAACTATAAAACTCAATTTTCCTCTCTGGGAACACAGTCCTTGAGTGTGCAGGCTTCACGATGAGGTCTCTGAAATGCCCTCTGAAATGTGGAATGAGTCTGACATGAGAACCAACACAAACCAACACGAAGCTCTGGATGCTTCTGCCATGAGTCATCGAGACTTTGGCCACTGACCCAGAAGCCTGTGCCTTCTGCTGGCATCTGTGAAACGGTCACAGACTAGCTTGTTATCTTGCAAGTAGGGAAGAATCCCAAACCATGCAATTTCTGATGCAGAGATGGCAGCAGAGTCATAGAGTAGGAAGACTCTGGTCACCTCTAAACTTCCTTCACTACTCACCCGCTACGAGGCCAAGGGAGCAGGATCCCAGTTCTCAGGAGTATTGACAGAGACAGGATGCAGAAAGTACAGAGTGTACACAGGAAGACAGCAGAGACAAGTAAATGTTTCTTAAAATGGTTCTGCTGTTTGTAAACAAAACAGCAGAAAGAACACTGGAAGTGTGTGTTTCTTCTTTCATAGTTTTTGGCAAAAGTTACTTCATCCCAGTCATTTTAGGATTCCCTCCTATTTTCTTCTTTTATTTTTATGCCTTCTCTATACTTCACCATGGGTCAGAAAGTTTATGGTTATAATGTAATTTTCCCCCTTGTTTTGCAGGATCATGCAGAAACCTCAATAACCCAGGACAAAACTACCATTTCTAGAACAATTTCTCCCTCCAATGTCATGCTTTGTTAATGTTTATGTAGTCCTGCCCCCAAGAAGCAATCTAGGCTATGGAAGGTATTTTACATCTATTAAGCTTCAATTGTTAAGACATCTTTACAATATAACATGTGCAAACCACACAAATCAGTTACACTAAAGCCAGAATTTCAGTGAATCCCTACTGTGAGCAATGTATGAAGTACCGTCTTCCTTTTTTCTTTCTTTCTTTCTTTTTTTTTTTTTTTTTTTTGCACCTTCCCTTGATTTTTTTTAAGTTAACGGGAAATGAGTTCAACTGTTTTTGGACTTTTCTCCTGCCACCATGAGTAGTGTTACAAGTGTCAACATTTTTTTGTCCCTTATAAGAATAATAATTCATAAACAGTTGAGAACAGTTGATAAGATTTCTAGTAAGAGGCATTTTGAGGTTGAAACTAAATATGGAACAATAAATTTTTTCAGGTTAAATTTTCCCTTAGGTCACTACACTACATACTTCTGTTAACATAATTTGAGATTATTCACTTGATAAAATCCTACTTCTGAAAGGAATTGCACCAATGCAGCTGGAAGAAGACTTCTGTCATTTATATAATTACTATGTATTATTTCTCTTTACATGTTATCCTCTGAAATAATGAGCCCCACTTTGGAAACATAACCTCATCAAATCCTTTTTAGGAAATCTTGCTCCCAACCCCATATTACAGATGGGACATTTAAATCAAAATGTCTTGACATAGTGATATTTTTCAATGACTCAATTGAGAGTCATAGATAATCATCCAAGTTAGGAGATTGTCAGAACCTAACATTTAATATTTAACACATGTTAAAACATTATAATGTTTTATGTTAATACATTTAAAATATGCTAGAAATTATATTCTGAATTTACAGTTGCTTGATACCTATTAAAATTTTGGTTATGATCAAAATACTTTCAGAGGATTGACCGGCAGATATGGGTTTCATCCTTTTTATTGGTTTTAAAATCTACCCTTAAAAAATCAATAAGCAAATAATTGACTCTATCTCAGCTCCCAGCCAGAGTCAGTGAGCTTACATTATTTTAATTTTAATTGTATGGACTACTTTGCATGAGTTCTTGCCCACTAATGTCTAGCTTTTCTTCCTGTCTGCCAGTTTACTCTGATCTGCGGAGACATTGGTCTCATATTATTTTGCAGCCCTACATAGATTTTTCTATCAGCTCCTCAAACTGTTTTCGGTTCTAATCCTCACAATAAATCACTATGTCATGTCAATATCTATCACAATAAATCACTTTTTCTATCAAAAAAAAATAAAATCTATCCTCAAGTTACAATCTCAGAATCATGTCCTTGAATGGCCTCAATCAGACCCACCCACCGTCCCCTAAGTGTACTTTGATTTGATATTACTTGGTTCTGAAGGGTAAAAACTTACTCCTTACATTTGTTCATCCATTCATCCATTCATCCATCCATCCATCCACCCAATGATTCATTCAAATTTTTATTGAGCCAGAAATATGGCTGGCACAGGGAAAATAATTATTAGCACACCAAACAAGGAACCCAGTCTCCTGGAGCTTGCAATGTAGAGATAGACATTAATCAATAAATAACAGAGAGGGAGGCAAGCCATACAGGACTTTTCTCTATAGGGAACAAACAGGGCTGTTGGAGGGGAGGCAGAAGGGGAGATGGGGGAACTGGGTGATAGATATTAAACAGGGCCCATGATCTATTGAACACTGGGTGTTATATGCAAATAATGTATCACTAAATTCTATCCCTAAAACTAATATGACACTGTATGTTACCTAACTTGAATTTAAATAAAATCTTGAGAGCAAAAAAAAGGTCACAGGAATGAATTGTGTGGAGTTATGAAGTGAGATAACTGTCTTGGAACAGAGATAACTATGTCTCAAAGGACCCATAAAGAAGGAACAGGACTTTAATTGACTCAACTAAGGTGCAGTTTAGAGAGATATCAGGGCAAGAATAGAAGGATCTTGATTGTAACCTTATGGACTTTGATCTTTATTCCAAAGCAATGGAAAACCATTTAAAGAATTTAAGCACCAGGGCAACATCAGCAAATTTTAGTTTTAAAAGATGGCTTTGCCTGAGGAATGGAAAAAAAGATTGGAATGGGCCCCAGGGGAAAGAGTCTAGCTCACAGGCTTCTTGTGAATGTAATCCATGTGGGGATACTGTTAAGAATATTGTTTACTACATTATGCAGTACCCTATCTATGAGGACCTAAGGGAAAGTTGTCCTTCCTGACACAGTACTGGGAATACTTGGCTAGGCTTGACTCAGTTACTATTGTTTTTATCTTATAAATGCTTAATAGATACCGTATAAATATTTATTTATCTTATAAACACTAAGGAGATACTTAGAAATAATGCAACTGATTATGCTCTCATATTCTCACTGGCTTCCAGAAAAGCTAAAGCCAAGAGTATTGGACTCTAGGGTATTACATTTTGTGCTTCCCTCATTCCAAGTTTTATCTTAATCTCTTAACTTATTTTCCTTTGCCTTAAATTTGTTTTTGCTTTGCTTTTTTTTTTTTTTTTTTTTTTTTTTTTTTAAGTAGGCTCCATCCCCAGTGTGGGGCACAACATGGAGCTTGAATTCATGACCCTCAGATCAAGACCTGAACTGAGATCAAGAGTCTGACGCTTAACTGAGTCACCCAGGTGCCCCTGGTTTTGCTTAATTTTAATATTATTTTGTAACCCTAGCACAAAACAGCTGTAATAAAAATAATACTACCTTAGAAGAAATGTCTGACAAACAGTAAAATGTGTTGACTATATGCCCACCACACACAAGAGCAAGATAGTAGAGATGGAATGAGAATATGTGGGGAAACCATGGTCTTTTTGTACCAAATTGCCACTTAAGGACTGTGACAGCTAATCTCCGTGTTGCTAGGAACTATATTGTTTCAAGATGTGTAAAACTGGCAGGGACCTAAATTCCAGACATCATTCACTCTTGGCTTTGAAGCACGCTCATGGTATCTGGTATTACGCAATGTTCTTTGGAATTTGTAGAAGAATTTGACTACTTCTAGCTTGAGCTTTGAAAAAAAAAAGATCTTATCTTATTTAGCATAGTGATAATGCAGTGTTTTAAATACATCCCAGCTTAGATGAGACATGACACTTTCCTAAATGGTTCCACTGAGCCTTAGACATTGTGCTTTGATGGCATGCGAAATCAATGAAAAATAGACATTTAGAATTTGAAATGGAGATTTACAGGTTTTCTATTTTTCCCTCATAGGAGGATTTTCATATTTGCATCAGTTTCCCACTAATGACTCTTTAAGGCCTTCAATATAGTAGTCATTCTTTTAGGTAATTTTTATGATTATAAGTAAGAAAAGATCAAGGAAGATGTTCCCTATTCATCTGGTTGAGTCTTAAAGCTCTAGAATACTATGAAAACACTGCCAGTCTATGGGTTGTCAAGATTAACAATGGAGCACAGTGGCAGGAAAGTGCTCAACCCAGGAATGGATGCAAGTGAAGGCTCACCAAAGGGATCATTCAATACTATAATCAACAATCTGTATCCTTCACCACCTTGAACCTGCATCAGCTTCATCTGGTGCACATCTGTTGGTTTCACCCAGCAGCCCAAGAAGGGCACTGAACACTAGGGAAGCAATTGCTCTGTAATGATATTTTGATGGTTTCATCATACAGATCTCTTTACAATCCAAGTTTCCCAAACTTCATGCTCTTCCCAATGTGTTTTTCCAAAACTATGAGGTGGCAACCTTTATCTGAACCCTTGAACATCACTTCTGCCTGGGCCTTTTCTATTATGTGGACACCTTTCACAGCTGCATACTTTGACTGTTTCTGATTGTGTCCCCTGCTGAGTTTGGACCTCTGGAATACTTACTCTTGCCCTGTGTCCATGCTTGCCCTATTGATATTCATCTACGTTGACATTCTGCTCTGGGTTTTGTTCTTTCAGAGCTCAGGATATTTACATTCCTTACCAAGCTTTGCTGAGGCCCAATCCTTGTTCCTCATCTGGTCCTACCTGGTCTACCCAGACTCAAGGAAAGTCACAAAAAGATGCAAACTAAGGAAGATTGACTCTATACATTCACTGGTGTAAGGACACAAAGAGATGATATTCAGAATTATGAATATCACACACCATCTGATCAGTTTTCTGTGTCTGAAGTTTCTAGCTCATTGTTCATTCCATGCAAAACTGTGGGACCCAAGCACAACTTTCAGAGCTTTCTGGAACAATTTGGGAAAAAATGTATAAAATATGGTATGATCACAAAAGTGGACCTAATTAAATTCAAACAATGGACTTAATTTTTTTCTATCATCTCCTTCCTAATCCCAATCTCCGTACAAAGGTAGTCGGTGATTCATTAAATTATTACCTGTTTTTCACCATAACATTTGTATCTTCCTGTATCCATCCATTTGCTTATGATAGAAACCAGGCAGCCATATCTGTTTCTACATCTAACACATGACCATTTTAATTTAACTTAAAATATACTTTATATCCATCTCATATTTCCTTCTCCATTGTCACAACCCTGATCACATTTGTATGTCACACTGCTGTCTTTCACTGGAATTAATATCATTGCACTCTGGCTGGATTTCCTCCTTCTAACTCTGTTTTTTTTTTTTTTTTTTGCTTTGTTTAAGATTTTATTTATTTATTTGAGAGGAGCACTAGAGAAAGAGAGAGAGAGAGAGAGCGCACAAACAGGGAGGAGGAGCAGACTCCTGATTGAGCAGGGAGCTTGATGAGGGGCTGGATCCCAGGACTCTTGGATCATGACCTGAGCCATAGGCAGACACTTAACCAACTGACCGACCCAGGCACCCCCTAACATTGTTCTTTTCTAAATCATTCCAAAACACACAACAGGTAGTATAACTGTGCAAAGCACCAAACATCATTATATTGTTACTCTGCTTACTTCCCTTCAAAGTCTTCCCTTTGCACCTTGGATAAAAGCAAAACCTTCTCATAGCCAACAAAGCCTGGTGTGATCTACTCCATGCTGGCTTCTTCAGCCACATATAATGTTTCTCTTCTATCTATTAATTATGTTCCAACTGTCCTGATCATTTTTTCTATCTTTCTCAATTTTGGACACTTCCTTCTATATATTTTTAAACATTCTTTAACATCTCAGTCACTATTAAAACTTCCTTTGTAGAAATTTAGCCTTACTATTTTCATTAGATATGTTCCTTCTTTAATGAGGTCTTCCCTGAAAGTCCAATTTGAGCTAGTTCTCTTTGTTATACTATTTTATGGTACATTGTCATTTCCCTTACAGCACTTTCCTTAGTTTTCACATAGGCACTTGTTTGTATGAATATTTCTAAAGTGACTGTCTTCTCGATAGGCCATGAGTGAGTTCATGGGAACATGGATCTTTTGCTTTCTACTGTATGTTAATGGCTACTGCCAGCATTGGTACATAGCTGGCACTCAATAAATCTGTTGAATAAATGAGTGGAAATTCTATATCTCATGCCTTATTTGTTCGCTTATTCAATAAGCTATGTATCTTATGTAAAGCATTATATTCACCTCACTGGATACAGCAGAGAAGGAAAGACAAAAGTTCCTGCTCAGGTAAAACTTACCTTCTAGGGTAGAAACCACTAATAAACAACAAATACAAAACAGTAAATAGTGTTTTAGAAGGAGATGTGTGGTAAATAAAAAAAATGGAGTGGGATAATGGAAATGAGGTGTGCCAGAACTATGATTTACAATTTTAATAAACGATCAGTTTAGGCCTTATTGAATAGATTGCCTTTGGGGACAGACTTGGAGCTAGGGAAGGTTTTAGCTATTTGGATATATAGAGGATTTTCTAGTCAGGAGAAATAGCTAGGGAAAGTCCAAAAGTGGGAATGTAGATGGGGTATCTGAGCAAACAGCAAAGAAAGAAGCAGAGTGGTTCACAGAAGGTATGACAGGAGAGACAAAGAAGGGCAAGAAGATAAGGCTTCTTGATCACTATCATCACTTCAGCTTTTGCAGTGACTGAACTGGGTGAACCTTCAAATTGTTTCAGCAGAAGAGTGACAGGATCTCACTTTTGCTTTAAGTAGATTGAGAGGGTTGTTCTGTGCAGAATATATTGTAGTGGGGCATTGAGTAAAGGCAGGAAATCTCTACCAAAGTCTTCTGAAGAATTCACGCAAGAGAATATGGTCCCTTGAATTAGGAGATAGCAGTGGAGGTGATGGAAACAGCTGGATTCTGGATATACATTGAAGGTAAAGATAAAAGGTTTTTTGCTGATGCATTGGATGGAGATTTGAGAATTAAAGACAACTCTGAGGGTTGGGGGTTGAGTAACTGGGAAGACAGAGTTGCAATCAAGTCAGAGGGGTGAAGAGTACAGATGAGTATGTTTGGGAGGGGTTGATGAGATCATGTTTATTTGCAGAAACTGGTGGAGAGGCTAAATGAGTAGTTGGATATACAATTCAGTGGGACTGCACAAGAGAATGACGAATGTGGGAGGTGTCCACCTATGAACAGCCCTGGAAGGCAAGAGAGGAGATGATATCACCCCCTCATGAGTATAAACAGAAAGCACCATGGTCTGAGCCACAGGCACTTCAATAGTCAAAGATCTGAGAGAAGAATTTTCTTCATAGCCAATTTTAGGTCTGAATACAAATCTGTTTTAAAATGGGTGTTTTTTCCACTGGAACCTTACTGAGAATTTTTCTGAAGGGGCAATAATTTTTCCTTGTAGAAATACTTTAAAAATTAAAAAAAAAACCTTGTCCTACTGTTATTAATAAACAAGTAGTTGTCCAGTAAAAGAGGTCTAAATTCTTTTTTCTTAAAACCAAATTAATGATACCTACATTTATGACACACAATATTCTAATATTAAGTCATCAGTGAGATAATTAATTTTGAAATTATTTAGAGTACATTAATGGAATGGGAAGAACAAGAGGTATATATATTTTTAGTCTTCTGAATAGTAACAAAACACTGTGCAGACCCATTCTGTTAGAACATAGAAGAAAAAAATAGCAAGATTATGCTTAATTTTAGATGCAGGTCTGTTCCAAACAGCTCTGAAGGTCAAGCTTGGTTCTAGATAATTCACTGATCTGAAGGAATTTCAGGAAGTTGGGGTGGTTTCAGGGTTAACAAAGGAATTCAGGGCTTTGGGTTTAGTTCAGTTCATGACCCCACAGCCACTGCTGAATCAATTATTGTTGAGCTCCCAAAGCAGACCAACTTGAACTTCAGGCTCACTGTGGTTTAGGGTGTTGCCCTGGAATTCGAGGACCATGCGTGGCATCAAGGTTTGCCCGTGACATGCAGGCTACTCAAACACAGGCAACTTTCGTGGGCTCTGCGGTAAATCACTTTCCTTTTGGAACTCTGGGGTCTGGAGTTTGTACTACAGCACTTCTTTGTGTTGTGTGTGTCTCATCTGTTTGTGTCAGCTGAGACAGGGAGCAAATGTTTAGCAAAGGATTCCAAACTCTTAGCAATCCTTAAGCAATACCAAAAATATGTGGAATGTAATCTTAGTTTCTCAATTGTACACTGTTATTTCTAAATATAATATCCTTCTAAGATTTTTTTTCTTGAGGGTTCTATTCCTGTTCCTTAGGAAATATAATGAAGATTGTAGAAACATATAAGAGTTGTTTAGGGTCCCACACAGCTGGAGCTGGGGCCTGGTATTTACCGCTTAACGGGGAGTGAGAACACGCATGTTGTCTAGGAACGTAAACTCTCTAAGTGGATTAATAGTAATACACTCTGGGTTAATTTAAAACATAAAATAAAATAACACATTCTAGCACTTAGCAGAATGCCTTATACCTAATAGGTACTCAATAAATCATAGTCCTTTGTCTTCATTGCTACCAATCATTCTGGGCCTCTGGGTCTTGTTTTCATTCAAAACAATTTACTATTTTATCAGTCTTAAAATTTGACATTTTTGCACATTTTATTTTTTCTAAAATCAATTCTACTGAGACATAATTTACATACAATAAAATGTACTGAATTTCACCTAGGGTAAATTTTGGTGAGTTTTGACAAATTTATACACCTGGGAACCACTACAACAATCAAGATGTAGGCTCTTTATATTATTCCAATCATGTTTGCTCAGTCTTTTCCAAATGATTTTCTGACTTCAGCCCCAGGCAAAGAAAATCGTCACTATTTCTTGTTACTATATATATTTATCTTTCCAGAGATTCATTTAAGTGGGAATTCTACAATGTGGATTCTTTTGTAACTGACTTTTTTTTTCATTCTGTAGTATTTCTGATGTTCATTTGTGTGGTTGTGTACCTCAGCAGTTCATTCCTGTTTACTGATGAGAAGTATTCCATTGTATAAATATGACATAACGTTTTAGACCTTTGCTTGCTGATAGACATTTGGATTGTGTCCAGTTTTCTGTTATGTTTTAGACCTTTGCTTGGTGATAGACATTTGGATTGTGTCCAGTTTTATATGTGCCAGCATTCATGTGGTTTGGTCATATATTTTGACCATACAAATCATTTGAAATCATAAAGATTTGAATAATATGGAACAAGATTGCTTACATACAAGTTTCCACGTGGTCCTCTATCTTCATTTCTCAGGTAAAAAGGCACAGGAGTGTCATTGCTAGGTTGTAAGGTAAGTATACTTAAACTTGACCAGAAATTGTTCGACTGTTTTCCAATGTGGTGGTGCGTTCCCTTCAACAATAACACAGTATGGTTTATTTTATGATTTAACTTGACCGGGTCACACATTATTCTGGTGTGTCTGTGAAGATGTTTTTGGATGAGATTAACACATGAATTGGTAAACTGGGTAAAGTGGATGGCCCTCCCTGCTGTGGATGGGTCTTATCCAGTCAGGTGAAGGCTGGCTAGGGGAAAGAGGCTGAACCTCCCTCAAGGGACGCCAGCGACAAGGCTGCACACCATCTGCCTGTCCACTGAACTGGGTCACCCATCTTTTCCTGCCTTCAGACTGAACTGAAACATTCCACTTCATTGGAAGGCAGAGGTTTAAGGCTTTAAGACTAGAAGCCTTGGTTCTCAGGCCTTCAGACTCACTTGGATCAGCTCCCCTGGATCTCAACTTGCTGACTGCAGACCTCAGAACTCCTTAGCCTACCTAATATTCTTGTATATGGCAGAAACCTGCTTTACTTTGTCAATACTGTGTTTGAGGAACAGAAAATTTTAATTTACCAAGTCCAACTTATTATTTTTTCCCTTTTATTTGGAATCCTTGTGTCCCTTCTAAGAAACAGTGGACTCTGAAGATGACCTCCCTGTTTTCTCATATGAGTCTTAAAGATTTGGCCTTTGTATTAATGTCTATGGTGAATTTCATGTTAAATACTGCATAAAGTATGATATAATTGTTGAGGTTCATCTTTTTTCCCAACCTGGAGACCTAGTTGTTCGACCCCTATTTTTA
The DNA here is from genome assembly GCA_004023965.1 of Spilogale gracilis. Classification (NCBI taxonomy): domain Eukaryota; kingdom Metazoa; phylum Chordata; class Mammalia; order Carnivora; family Mephitidae; genus Spilogale; species Spilogale gracilis. The sequence continues at coordinate 193,686 of PITA01000944.1, forward strand.
AAAAGAACTTTGCTCTTAGGGTCCGTGGTTAAAGGAATGAGGCTGATACAAAAGTGAAGGTCAAGCAAAGCTTTATTTCACGCCAAGCGTCGAGAATTATACTGACTCAGGTCAGGGTTGTCTCTAAAAAGAGAATGACCCCAAGTAATTTCTCAGGCTAGCTTTTATAGGGCAAACTCCCAAGCCACAAGCTGACTAGGGTCACATAGCTACCTAGAGTTAATCTACATTTCCGTTGTTCAGGATCCCAGAGATTAAGAACATTTGGGCGCTCCCACCTGGTCCTAAGTACTGGGAACTGTCCGCCCATACTTAATTCGCATCCCCATTGCTCAGGACCGGGGAGGTTAAGGGGGTTAACTGATTGGGCATCACCCCCAATCTGGCTCGCCTTTGTTTTCTAGGAGCTGGCTGCCCATATTTCCTGGAGCTGTTTTTCTGTGTATACAAGATGGCAGCTTGGACATCTAAATAGGTCCTTACATTCCCCATCTAAGTACCTTATCATCTCTGTCAAAAATCAACTTGCCACATTCAAGAGTTCCAATCTGTTGCATTACTCTATATTTCCATCCATACAAAAGTATCATACTGTCTATATCACTATAGCTTTACATAAGTGCTAGTGTGTTAGAATGCGATTGAGTTTTGTAATAACCTTATATCCTATGAACTTGCTTAACTTATCTATCTATCTATCATCTATCTATCTATCATTTATCTATCTATCTATCATTTATCTATCTATCTATCTATCTATCTATCTATCTATCTATCTATCATCTATCTATCTATCATTTATTTCTACCAACTTTTGCTAGAGTTCTTAGGATTTCTGCATCCAGGATCATTTTCCATTTTTTTTTTCAGTTTGTGCTTCATGTATTTTGAAGCCCTGATATTGAATGTTGCATTTTCTTGATGAATTAGACCCTTTATAATTATAAAATGTTCCTACATCACTTTGTCTGATTTTTGTTTAGCCACTCAAACTTTCTTATGCTTAGTTTTGCATGATATATCTCTTTCACTTATTTTATTATGTCTGTATCTTCTTATCAATGTGGATTCCTTGTAGACAACATATACGTGTGTTTCTTCAATACCCTTTGTAATTGGTGTATTTAGATGCCTATAATTCCACTTAAACAATGGAACCATAGACATGGTTGGATTTAGGTCTACCGCATTGATTTTTGGTTTGTATTTATACTGTCTTTCCTTTGTTCCTTTTGCTTTTAAACCAATTTTAGAGAAATTGTTTTGTTTAGGATTCCATTTTATTTGTACCATTGGCTTAGGTATACCTCTTTGCATTTTTTTAAAGTGGTAACTACAGCTCCTGTTCAAGATTATCTTTTCAGTGATATTTGTATAGCAAACAGCCTTAGAGGATAGAGATAGTCTTTTTCTCTGATGCAGAGAGTTGATTTGTTTGCAAATTAGTATAATAAAGATAACATCTCCCTCCAGGGCAAATGTTGGGCCCTTTGCTTGCATCCCATTATAAAGGAATGTGATTCCTTAATCTCAACTGTGATACAAATTTACGGTATGTAGAGCTTTCCACCTAGATCTGCCTCTGTTTTGCCCTCATGGGATTTGTGGGGAAAGAGGAACCAATTCAAATGTGGAACTTGGGCTGTTTGCTATGCCATTATAAGTAAGTTCTTAGTCTTTGTTTTAAGAGAGGGATAACAAGGGAGACCTCCAGGAGACTGAAGGTACTGAGACCCTATCTGAGTAAGATGTCAAACTGATTTCTTAGCTTTTTCCATCAAGTCTCAACCTACAGAATACAGGCAACTGGTGAGCTTCAGCAATAGAAATTTTTTAGACAGATTCAGAGAAATAAGATTGACTGTTACATAATTACTGTGCACAATCCATAGTATATAATATCAGAAAAGATAAGGACAGGGCATTGTAGTTGTATGGAAAGTGTTGGTTAAAGAGAGATGGGCCATTACAAATATAAAATAATAGCAGTGAAGTGATTGGAGAGGAAAGCTGGTAGGAAGGCTGAAGGGATATATTTGTTTTAAGTAAACTCAGGTGCCAGGGGAAATGACTGATACAATGGATATCTCAGGAAAAAAAAGAGGGAGAATTTGATTGGAAGAGGATGGATGGTCCTTCATGGTAGTTCTGGATTAAAGTCAGCCAAAAGTAGTATTTGGGTGAATTTGGGAGGATCAAAGTAAAGCAGGAGAGTTTTAATCTCTAGTAAAGTCATTGTGGTTAGATGTGATGACAGCTGTCAAGGGGCTGAAAGGTTCCAGCACAGTACGTTCTTGCTTCCTCTACTACTCGTCTAGGTCTTCTTCCTGCCTGGCGGCCTCACTGACCAACCCCAGCTCCTGGTCCAGCAGCCCCTGGCCCACCAGCAGCCCACCAGAGGGGCAACAACACAGAGGAAGGCTCATGAGGTCTTCCTACTTACTGGCCTTCCTTCATTCCCATTTGGTGGGTGTATGTTTTAACTTTTCAGATTACTGCTTGGTGACTATGTATTTGATTCTTTAACTGCTCTCCTGGTCCTCACTTTCCCAGATTCTCCCAGCTATGTGAGGTCTAACTTTTATAAGTTAGACATTTCCATGATGGAGGCTCCACTTCTATAATTGAACAGTGACTGATACTTGGCTTTTAAAAAGCTAATATTTTATTTAAAAATATTTTTAAAATTTCTCTTTCTGATGCTTCATTGTTGGTGTATAGAAATGCAATGTATTTCTGTATATTGATTTTGTGTCTTGTGACCTTACTGAATTCATTGATCAGTTCTACCATATGATCCAGTAATCATTTTTTTTAGCCAAAGACTATGAAAACACTAATTCAAAAGGATATATACACCCTTAAGTTTATTACAGCATTATTTACAATAGCCGACTTGTGAAGCAACCCCAGCATCCATCAATAGATGAATGGATAAATATAAATAAATAGATAATATATTATAAATATATAAATATATGTATAATGAAATAATATTCATCCATAAAAAATGAAATATTGCCATTTTCAGCAACATGGATGTGTCTAGAGAATATAATATTAAATGAAATAAGTCAGAAAAAGACGACTACCATATAATTTCACTCATATGTGAAATTTAAGAAAAAAGTAACAACAAAAAAAAGACAAACCAAAAAATAGATTCTTAAAGGACTCTTAACTATGGAGAACACACAAACGGTTACCAGAGGCCTGGAGAGTGGGGGGATGGGTGAAATAGGTGATGGGAATTAAAGAACACCCTTATGATAAGCACTGAGTAATATACAGAATTACTGAATCATGAGATTATACACCTGAAACTAATATTACATTGTATGTTAACCATACTGGAATTAAAATTTTTTAAAAAGGAAAAAATATGCTATATATTCAAACCAAGCTTGTTTAATTATTGGTAGAGGTAATCAAGAAATTTACAATAAAAATACAACAAACAAATTTTGACATATTTGTCACATATAAAACATCTAGTTTTCCCACTATATTTTTGAAACAATTTTGTTTAATTATTGAAGGAAAAAGTCTGTTAAAAAATAAAGTTCAATCAAGTACATTTAAAGATCAAACTGACTTTATTCAGAAATTCTTGAATCAAGCAGCACCCTATTTGGCAGACAGAAAGAAAAAGAAGCTCCAAAGAGCTGTATACAATGGGAGAATTTAAAGGTACAGGTCAAAAAGGATGAGGAACGAGAAGATGACCTCATATTTCTCTGAAGGAGGGAAGGGGTCTATCGGGTGGATTACTCGCTAGGGCTGACCAGGAAATTCCAGATTTACTAGTTTAAAATTACAATCTCGGTACAGTTTGACACTGCAGTTAGGTTAGGTATAAGTTGGTTTGATGACATGAGCCTAGTATAGGAGACTCCATTTTGATTCTGTTGCCTTTTGTTTAACAAGTTATCACAAGCATTCTTTTTTAAAAAAACATTTTATTTATGTATTTGTCAGAGAGAGAGAGAGAGAAAATGCATGAGAACAAGCAGTGGGAGTGGCAGGCAGAGGGAGAAGCAGGTTTCCCACTGAGCAGGGAGCCTCATGTGGGACTCAATCCCAGGACCCTGGGATCATGACCTGAGCTGAAGGCAGACGCTTAACTACGAAGCCACCAGGTGTCCCTATCATGAACATTCTTGAAAACAAAACAAAACAACAACAACAAAAAAACCCTTAAAGTCCAACAAAATGCATTTTTTACATATTTGTCATATATGTGACATAAATATTATTTTGTAGAGTGATGTGTTCTTATCTTTACAATGAACACATTTTTTTAAAAGCAATAGCAGCACTGGCATGCACTAGAAATGTGGAATTTGAGTAACTCAAGTAATACTTAGTACTGACCTTATCCAAATGGGTTGCTACATAGATTTTTTTTTTTAAATCCTTTCCTCCAGGATTTTTATGCATCAAGTTGATGCTCTTTCATTGATGTTCAGGAGAGAGAGTTCTGTGTTAGAGATCACCTTTGGAAGTTATCAGCATAGAGATGGCATTTAAAGCTATGAGACAGGCTGACATCTCCAAGAGAGTGAAAGAGAATATGAATAGAGATGCAAGATGGAGCTCTGGAACACTCCAACATCACACACACACACACACACACACACGTGTGTGTGCACACACAGACACATGTGCCCCTATCTTCTGTATATGTTTCTATCCTAAATATATTATAAGCATATATAGCTAATATAGATATATATCATAAGATATATAGATACATATAAAATAGAAATAGATGCATACGTGTAACTTAAGATTCCCATTTGACTAAGGACAAATGGACAGAAGTATCAAAATAAGATATTACGAAGAGGATTTGTGCTTTGAAATGCATGCTTTGGTATACTATATAGTTACTAAAGTTGGGCCATAAGATGAGTTCTGAAGCTCTGGACCTTCCAGGGGTCAAAGTAAGATGGGATCTACATTGTTGAAGCACAAAGTGGTTACATGAAAGCCACCAAGCACAGGCTGAAGAGGCGGCAGGGGTAAGACCACTGAGGACCTTATGTCCACTTGGTCCTAGTTAATAAATATTTTGAATATCACCTCACTTGTGTCTTAGGTGAAAGGGAATGCATTTTGCCTTTTACATTTGAGAAACTTGAAGAACTTAAATGATGACATGAGTTAATTGGCTGCCTTAAACTTTTGTCTATTTATTTACTTATTGTTTACTTATTTTTTACTTTTAACCTTTTGGTCCAGCAGGGAGGAGCACAGACTGAAGACAGAAGGTGCTAGAAGAAGGAAGGTTAGTGAGAAGACCAGGTTAACTGGGAGGAGGCCTTTGTTGTAAGAAGGTGCTATAGAAATGGGATCCATGGGGACGCCTGGGTGGCTCAGTTGGCTAAGCAACTGCCTTCAGTTCAGGACATGATCCCGGAGACCCGGGATCGAGTCCCACATCGGGCTCCCTGCTCGGCAGGAAGCCTGCTTCTCCCTCTCTCACTCCCCTTGCTTGTGTTCCCTCTCTGGCTGTGTTTCTCTCTGTCAAATAAATAAAATCTTTGAAAAAAAAAAAAAAGAAATGGGATCCATGGGACCCAACCTGGGGAAGGATGTACAAGTCAGAAAAACCAGACAAAAGATTCATTCTATGTTGCATGAAGCCCCCAGGTATTTAGCGACGTGGTTGAAAGTATTATCAAGGGAAAGAGAAAATACTGTCAGAAGAAGTGTGTGAGAGTAAAAAGTTCATTCTGCATATGTTGAGCTTGAGAGTAGAATTATGGGTTGGCAATAAACATTTTCCATTAATGAGCATATGCACGGTGGCACATCGGGAAATCCTTCCATTGCTACATTTCAAATATTTCACCAGATCTACATTTCCTAAAGTACGGCTTTGAACTGCTGCTCCTTTCTGGCTCATTGGTGGTACCCATCACCTGGAGGGTGAGATGCCTAGATATATCTTAAAAACTCGGTTTATGATCTGATCAACCTCTGTCTTTTCAGCTTTTTCTCCCATCACATGCTTCACTCAGTCTGTTTTGAGGAAATCTGACAGAGCCCTACACAGTCCATGTGGTTTTCTGCATGTTGTCCGACTTGCTTAGAATGTTCTTATCTGTAAATTATCTGTAAACTTACATATTCCTTTTGCTTGAATTCACGCTGCATTGATATTAACATATTGTTGGCTGATGCCAAACTGTAGTCTGAAAATAATTCTAAAAGAGATCTGAAAAATATAATTACGATCACGTAAATATAAAATAGGTTAATATGTCTTTCCAAAGGAAGATTTTAAGACTTTCCTGAATACAATGTGGATAAAACACAAGTCATGTTAGGTTGTGGCACTGAGTCTACACTTACATACAAACCTAAGATGTAGATTGCTAGGTGTAATTTACTCCTGTCCTCTATTAACAGCTATCTTTTATGAGACGGTGTATTTTTAGGCAGCAAACATCTTTTATTACTATATCTGGGAAAATTTATGTCATGGTTGGGAGACTACTAAGTAAAACTTAACCAAACAAAGGAAAGTCAATACACTTGATGTTGGGCAAGCCAGAAATACTCATCAGTTTCCAATTAATTGATAATATGATTGTCCAAGCAAATTATGGAGGAAATGAGGCATTCCCTGTATTAGAAATTAAAAGACTGCGTGAGATGCTTCTCTTAGAATATTCTATTAAATTGCCACTGTGATGTGTGAGATCTCAAAGCAACTCTGCAAACAGCAAAGGCAGCCTGTTGATTACTGATAGCTCACTTACACAGCAGAGATGGACTGGCCCAAGCTCAAGTCACTATTGTATCTGCAACACAGAGAAATTAAGGATTTTCCTAGGTTGACAGTTGGATAGTGATGATAATGGAATTTTTCAATAATTTCTTCTCACTATTCTAATTAAAAAAAATAATGCACTCTGAATTCTATTCGGTAACAATGGCATATAAATGTTTATGAATGTAAAGTGTACATAGGAATATGTTCACAGCATGGACACAAGATGCAAATATTACCTAATAAAGCTTACCTATGAAAATGCTGTATTTTGCATGTTAATTAAGTACACATGTAATGATTAAACCCTTTTGGGAAAATATCAGTTGGAACTTATGTAATTATTAGTTTATAAACTACTTTAATATTGGATCTTTTCTACATTCAGGCCCATGGGGCTGGAGTTCTGAACCAGGTGGTATTCTCAAATAAATACTGATAAGTTAAAATGTGAATTCCTGAAGGATAGCGTTAAGGTTTTTTTGAGCAAACATTGATTACTGAAGTATAATCAATAAAATGCAAAGATCTAAAATGAATTATTAAGGAAATGCACTTGCATAACCATCCCCCAACACCACATATAGAAAATTACTGGCACCACAAACACTTCCCTCATTACCTTCCTCCCCAAAGGAATCACCATTCTGATTTCCAGCCTAGAGTATTTTTCCAGGTTTGAAATTCATTTAAATGACTATAATAAACGAAGCTGCTGTGGATATGTATACACATCTTTTTGGTGTAACACTACGAATAAAATTTTTGCATCATAGGTAGAGCTGGTAGCTGAGAGGTGGTAACCGAAAGTCAGTTTCCTAAGACATTTTGCGGAGGCAGACTCCCCAGAGCAATGAATAAGATGCTTCCTTGCTTCAGATCTTCACTCATACTTGTTCCTATCACATGCATGTGTTTCATTTTAGTGTTCTCATGAGCACAGAGTGGTATTCATTGTGGTTTTAATCTGTGTTTCCTTGATTTGGCCATTCGAGTATATTCCTTTGTGAATACCTGTTCATCATGTCTTCTGTCCATTTGTCTATTAAACAGTCTTTGTGAAGGTTCTTTCTATACTCTGGATATGCATATGCATGTATGTAATACATACAAATGTATAGATAGATAGATAGATAAATAAAATGCACATATTCCTTTACATATTTCCCCTCTCATAATGATGTCTTTTGATGAACCCAGGGGGTCATGATTTTAATGAAGTCCAATAGCTGATTTCTGTTTTATGGTTAGAGTTTTTGTGTCCTGTTTAAAAAGTCCTTAAAAGTCCCAAAGTCATAAAGACGTTGTAAGTTTTGATCTAAAACTTTAATCCTTGACCTTACACTTTTAAGATTAGAATTCACCTGGAGTTGTTTTTTGGGTTATGACATGAAATAGGGGTCAAGTTTACTTCCCCCAACTATAAATATTCAACTTATCTAACACCATTTTTGGGGGGAGAAAAAAAGCCCTCCCTCCAGTGCCACCTAGATCACAAGATAGGTGGTCATGTATGTGTGGATGTGTTTCTGAACTTCCTATTCTGTTCCAGTTATGCATTTTACTCAAATCTTGCCCAAATGCCATACTGTCTTATCATTGTTGTAGATTTATAAGTTTTGATTCCAGGTAGGAAAATCCTCCAACTTTATTCATCTTCAAGAGTGAATTAATCATTCTTGATTCTGACTTTCCATACACAGCTTATTTATTTTTATTTTTTAAGTAATCTCTGCACTCAATGTGGGGCTCAAACTCACAGCCCAGAGATCAAGGGTCACCTGTACTACTGAATGAGCCGGCCAGGCACCTCTTCCATATAAAGTTTAAATCACCTTATCATAGAGGATTTATTAGGATTTTTATTGGGAATACATAGGATCTAAAGAATATTAAAAGAAAACTGATATTTTAAAATACCAAATCCTCTTAATTGTTAACTTCATCAATTCCATTTATTTAGATCTTTAAGAATTGTCCTCAATTATTTATTTTGCTAGGTGTTTTTTTTTATCAATTTGAGTTTTTTATGCTATTGTTAATGAAATTATTTTATAGTTTGGGGAGTTTTTTGTTAATGAAATTATTTTATAGTTTTGGTTTTCCTATCTTACATTGCTAACATATAGAAAGAATTGGTTTTTATCTGTACCTTGTAGTAAGTGAACTTGCTAAACTCACTTATTAATTCTAAAAGTTGATTTGTAGATTCATTTGGATATTCTTTTTTTTTTTAATTTTTATGTATTTGACAGAGGGAAACACAGCTATAGAGGGGACATGAACAGGGGGGTAAGAGAGGGAGAAGCAGGCTTCCTGGCCGAGCAGGGAGCCCAATGCAGGGCTCAATCCCAGGACCCTGGGATTGCAAACTGAGCAGAAGGTAGTCGCTTAATGATTAAGCCACTCAGGTGCCTCATTTGGATATTCTTTTTTTTTTTTTTAAAGATTTTATTTATTTGACAGAGAGAAACACAGCCAGAGAGGGAACACAAGCAGGAGGAGTGAGAGAGGGAGAAGCAGGCTTCCTGCCGAGCAGGGAGCCCGATGTGGGACTCGATCCCGGGTCTCCGGGATCATGTCCTGAGCCGAAGGCAGTCGCTCAACCAACTGAGCCACCCAGGTGCCCTCATTTGGATATTCTTACACATAATCAGGTCCTCTGTGAATAATGACAATTTTACTTATTGCATTGCAATTTTTATGCTTTTTAAATTTTCATTTTGCTGTTTTATATTTGATATTCCTTCAGCAAAAGGCTGAATAGAAGGAGTGGGAGGGCCCAACTTTGTCTCAGTCTTGGTCCCTGGAGGACAGATTTCAGTTTATCCCTTCAAGAACTATAAAAGATTATTTTATTTTTTTAATTCTTTTTTTTTAAAGATTGTATTTATTTATTTGACAGAGAGAAACACAGCCAGAGAGTGAACACAAGCAGGGGGAGTGAGAGAGGGAGAAGCAAGCTTCCCGCCGAGCCCGGAGCCCGATGTGGGGCTCGATCCCGGGTCTCTGGGATCATGACCTGAGCTGAAGGCAGTCACTTAACCAACTGAGCCACCCAGGCACCCCTAAAAGATTATTTTAAAATTCACTCTTTATCTGATTAAGGACTAGTATCTTTATTTGTAGTTTTCTAGGATTTGTTTTTAAAGATTTTATTTATTTATTTGACACAGGGAGAGATCACAAGTAGGCAGAGAGAGAGGAGGAAGCAGGCTCCCTGCTGAGCAGAGAGCCCAATGCGGGCCACAATCCCAGGACCCTGAGATCATGACCTGAGCTGGAGGCAGTTGCTTTAACCCACTGAGCCACCCAGGTGCCCTTTTCTAGAATTTTTTAAAAAAAATATTTTATTTCTTTGACAGAGAGAAATACAGCAGAGAGGGAACACAAGCAGCAGGAGTGAGAGAGGGAGAAGCAGGCTTCCCTTTGAGCAGGCAGCCCAATGCAGAGCTCGATCCCGGGACTCCAGGATCATAACCTGAGCTGAAGGCAGAGGCTTAACCACTGAGCCACCCAGGTGCCCCATTTTCTAGGATTTTTATCATGAATAGGTGTTTAATTTTATTAAATGCTTCTTTTTGCATCTATTGAAATAATCATGTTCAATTTTCTTTTTTTGTTCTTTTAGTGTAAGGAATATTGCTTTCTTTTCAGATTGAAACCAAACTTGCATGCCAAAATTAATTCCATTTTGTCATGTTGTGTTACTGTTATTATATGTGACCACATCTGATTTGCCAATATTTTGTTTATTTATTAATTTTTAGTTTATGTTCATGGGTAAGACTGGTCTCTACATTTTCTTTCTTCTAATTGTCAGGTTAGTATATAGAGAGAGTTTATCCACATTTTCTATTTTGTGAAGAATTTCTGAAGATCAACGCTATTCTGTCAAAACTGGTGTTATCCTCTCCTTTTGCTTTGAAACCATTTGGGCCTGGCTTGCTCTTTATTCATGGTTTCATAGCTATAGAACAAATAAGATGTAATACTTTTACTTGTTGCCAGTTTTGTTCAAAGTTTTTCAGGAAATTTGACTATTTTGTCTAAATTTCATGATCTTTTTCTCCTTACTTTTTTTTAAAAATTTTTATTTTTTAGAGAGGGAAAGAGAATGGAGGAGTGGGGTAGAGGGAGAGAGAGAGAGAGAGTCTCCAACAGACTCACTGCTGAGCATGGAACCTGACGCCATCTTACCACACTGAGATTAGTCACTGAGCCTCAATCAAGAGTCTGATACTTAACCAACTGAGCCACTCAGGTGCCCCAATCCTTGTACTTTCTTAAATAGACTATTTTTTTTAAGAATAGTTGTAGGCTCATAGCCAAGCTAAGCAGAAAGTACAGAGAATTCCCATATACTCTCTTCCCACATAAACGCACAACTTCCCCCACTGTTGACATCTTACACCACAATAGAACATTTAGTATAATCAATAAACCAACATTAGCACATCATCACCCAAAGTTCATGGTTTACATTATAGCTCACTTTTGCTGTTGTCATTCCATAGGGTTTGACAAATGTATAATGACCTTTATCCACCATTGTAATAACATTCAGAACAGCTTCACTGCTTTAAAATCCCCTGCGTTCTTCCTATTCATCCCTCACCCCTCCGACCCCTGGCAACCACTGATCTTCTCCCTGCCTCCAGAGTTTTGCCTTTTCCAGAATGTGATACAGTTGGAATCATAGAATAAATTAGCCGTTTCAGATTGGTTTCTTCTTATTTAGTAACATGCATTCAAGCTTTCCCCTCTTCCTTCTTGTATTTTAAACTCCATTATGAAGTGGATCTATGATTATAAAATTTATCTTTATATCTCTGGTTATAATCTGGTCTTGAAGACTATTTAACCTTACATTCATATTGTCATTTTCAGCTGATTTTCATGCTCTTTTTTTTTCATACATTTATTTTCATCATTGATTTTATATGTAAAACTGGACCCTTTTAAGTAACATGTTTTGAGGTCTTCCTTTTCTACCCACTCTGTCAATATCTGCCTTTTAATTATAGTGTTTAAATAATTAACCTTTAATGTAGTTTTTGGTATGAATGGATTTAGGTTTACCATCTTCTTTGTTATCTCTTTGTCTTATTCTTTTTCTGTTTCTCTGCCTCCTTTTCTTGCCTTCTTTTGGATTATTTGATTTTCAAAAGATTTTTTTTAATTAGGTTACTTTTTTTATGGTCATATCTCTTCACAGTTTTTAAGTGTTTCTTTAGGAATTACAGTATGCCTTCCGTCCCTACTTGGAGTTCATACTGCAGTATTGTAGGACATTGGGTACAACGTAGAAAGCCTGGAGTTATCCCGAGCATTTTACAGTACCTTCCTACTGACCTTTATGTCATGGTTGCCATATATATCACATGGGTACATAGCCAAACTCCTATCCACCAATATTATCATTTTTATTCTCAACAGTCATATCTATATTTTAAAAACTTAAGAGGAAAAACAGTCCTTTATTTTTATCCCAATCATCATTTGTTTTCTCTTTTTTAAAAGAAGATTTTATTTATTTATTTGAGAAAGACCATGAGCAGGAGAGGTGGAGAGAGGGAGGGAGAGGGGCAGAGAGGGAGGGGGAGGGATAGAGGAGGAGGGAGAAGCTGGCTCCCCACTGAGCAGGGAGCCCAGTGTGGGGCCTTAATGTGGGACTTGATCCCAAGATCATGACCAGAGCCAAAGACGATGTTTAACCAACTGAGCCACCCAGGGACCCCAATTTCTATTTACTCTTGCTGCATTCTTAAAGACCCACGTGTGTTTCTAGAATCACTTCCCTCTGCCTGAAGAACTTTGCTTTAGTATTTCTGGTAAAGCAGAACTTCTGATTCCAGTTGTCTGTTTTCCTTTATCTGAGGATACTTTTATTTCACTTTAACTCTTGAAAGGTACTTTTGGTAGGTGTGCAGTTCTTAGCTGACAGTTCCTGTCCTTCATAGTTTAAAGATATTCATGCCAAAAAATGGGCAGAAGACATGAACAGACACTTCTTCAAAGAAGACATACAAATGGCTAACAGACACATTAAAAAAAGTGCATCATCATTAGCCATCAGGGAAATTCAAATCAAAACCACATTGGGATATCACCTTACACCAGACAGAATGGCCAAAATTAACAGGACGGGAAATAACAAGTGTTGGAGAGGTTGCAGAGAAAGGGGAACCATCTTACAACATTGGTGAGAATGCAAGTTGGTGCAGCCACTTTGGAAAACAGTGTGGAGATTCCTTAAAAAATTAAAAATAGAACTATCCTATGACCCTGCAACTGCACTACTGGGTATTTGCCCTAAAGATACAGATGTAGTGCAAAGAAGGGCCATATGTACCCCAATGTTCATAGCAGCAATGGCCACAATCGCCAAACTGTGGAAAGAGCCAAGATGCCCTTCAACAGATGAATGGATAAAGAATATATGGCCCATATATATAATGGAATATTATGCCCGCATTAGAAAGGATGAATACCCAACTTGTGTATCAACATGGATACCCATATCAACATGGGACTGCAGGAGATTATGCTGAGTGAAATAAGCCGAGTAGAGAAAGTCAATTATCATATGGTTTCACTGACTTGTGAAGCCTAAGAAGTAACATGGAAGAAACTAAGGGAAGGAAAGGAATTTTGAATTGGGGTAAGTCAGAGAGGGAGATGAAGCATGAGAGACTGTGAACTTTGAGAAACAGAGGCTTTTGAAAGGAAGGGAGTGGGGGAGATGGGTGAGCCTGGTTGTGCGTATTAAGGAGGGCACATATTGCTTGAGGCATTGGATATGGCGCATAAATAATGAATCTTGGAACCCTGAAAAATAAGTTATTAAATGCTTATGAAGAAAGAAAGAAAGAAAGAAAGAAAGAAAGAAAGAAAGAAAGAAAGAAATTCCACTACTTTTTGGTCTCCAGGGCTATTGATGAGAAATGTGTGGTCCATATTCAATATATCATTTTCCCTTTATGATTTCAGAATGGGTTTTTTTGTCATTATTTTTAAATTTTTAATTACAGTATGTTAGTATACAGTATTTCGGTTGTACATCACCCTGTACTCATCACAAGTGCCCTCCTTAATTCCCATCTTAATCCCCATGTATGTATTAAGTTTCCTGTTTGGTTTTTGCTGAGTTTCCTAAACCTATCAGTTCATTTCTTTCAACATATTTTTGAAGGTTTCAGATACTATTCTTCAAATAATTTTTCTGCACCAATACCTTTCTCTCATCTTTCTGAGACTCTAATAACATATATATGACTTTTTGATGTTGTCCCACAGATTCCTAAAGCTCTGTTCATTTTTTCCAATTTTTTTCTCACTGTTAATTAGATTGGAAAATTTATTCTTATCTTCAAGTTTACTGATTCCTTCCTTTGTCATCTCCTATTTTGCTCTTAACTTCATCCAGAGTTCAAAAAATCTGAGATATTGGAATTTTTTCAATTCTAAATTTTAAAAAATTTTAATAACTTATTAAAAAAATTTAAATAACTTTTATACATTCATGAAAATATTTCCTATTTCTGAGAACTTCTATCTCCCAGTCATTTTAAGTTGAGCATATTTGTATGTCCCCAGGCAGAGCACAGCTAAAACTTATACTTTATAGTATGTCTGTAATTAATTCCAACTTTGGGGTTGTCCTGAGTTTGAAATCAGTTAATTGGTTTTCCCTTTAGAAGGGATCACATTTTCTGGCTCTTGTATATAAAATAACTTCTGACATGGGACCCTGGACATTTTGAATATTATGTTTAATGGACATTGATTTCTGTTCCACTTATTTGTAAAACATTGATAGTTTTTCAATTTTTTTATTTATTATTATTTTGTGCAAGCAAGCAACTCACTTTTGTTTGGACTGAAAGTTCCATCATGCCCTTTGGGCATGGCTATTGTAGTATTATTTCAGTTCTCAAAGCCTTTGGTATGCTCATCTGCACTGTGTTGGACACACACAACTTGCACAAGTTGTGAATCTGAGACTTTGGTGGTTTATATATGGAACTATGGAGTCCTCTTCTCCGGCTCTATATGCTGGAGGATTCTCCCTCTACCTGCATCTGCTCTTTTTCTGGTGCCAGAAAAATAGGAACAAAGTAAAGACAGTGGGAAAATAGAAAACATAGGTCACAAAGTTGTTTCTCTAAGTTTTGAGTTCCCTCCATAATCTACTTCTTATGTTTAATGTTTGGAGTCCTCAGGTGGTTGTCCTTTGTGTTTTGTTTAGAGTTTTGCTTATATGCAGCAGAAGAAATGAGTTGTAGTGACCTAACACTTCATGCTAGAACCAGAAATTCCATATATATAATACTTTGAAATGGCCAATTTGATGTTAACACTATTTTGGTGCTCACATGTATTTCATGGTCTTAAAACAAAAGTTATTTGGCTTTATCTTTATTACCAAGACAATTAAAAATACCTCACCATCCCATTAATTAATTTCACACTGCTTGTGAAACTGAATTCTTTTCCCTTGATTTGAAAGATTTCTGTATAGTGCACCACTGTCATTCATTAACTTTTGATGTAGGAGTGAATTAGCTAGGTGAGGTATTTAGAGGAGACAGGTAGTGTAGACTGCTCTTTAAATTGCTTACTGACTCTATGAGCCTTGCTGAAATTTCTCTCTTAGAAATCAAGAAAAAATTGGTTTCTATGGACAGTTTTAAGTAAATTTCTCCTAGACTCTCATTTAGCAATTTAGAGATGGGATCTTTGTCACTCTGAGTATAAGGAATACAGACTACTTGAGACATCAGAGTCCTTCTCTCACGTCTTGGTTCTGCCCTCAAATCTTGGCTGGCTGAGGAGGACTGTGCCCTCAATTGCATTTTGTGATCAGTATTCTCCTTTCTCCACCACGTTCTCACTTTTGGCTCTTCTGCTTTCTGGAATTAGGTAAGAAATCTGGCAGCCTCAAAAGCAAGTATCAAGGTGGGGTAAGGGAGAGTCTTTCTAGATTTCTGGATGATACAGATGGCAAAGAGCATACTGGTGCTGTATAAGGAGCCGCTGGCCAGACACTATTTTCAAACAGAAAGTAGTTTTTTTTCTTCATGAGGATAATGCATCTCAAGGAGAGAAAACCAGATTTGCTGGAGGAAGAAATCTCGAGATGCTAGTATTTGACAACGTTTAGAACTCAAAGTGGGATCTCTTGTTTTCTTGTTTGGCATAGAGGTTGAAGAGAATAATACAGAAGGGACTCACTGAAGCCACATTTAATATATCACATACTGTTGAAAGGGGGATTTTGTTCATGTTTCGTTGATACTTTCTATAAACACAACACTAAATGGTAAACTAGCCAGGATAAAAGATAGCTAATGAAATATTTAACAGTTTAAGCCAGTAATTTATGGCTTCTGCTTAAGAGAAAACTTTTTTGCTAGGATGCAACCTCACTTTGCCATATTTTGAAAAGAAAGGAAAATTAACCAGTGCAAAAAAGTAAGGCAATTAACATCAGGACACTTATTCTAAAGGAGATTAAGAAACAAAGCTCCAGCTGTTTTAATTAATGGCAATTATTACAAATCTGTGACCTCTTGTCTGTGGACAAGAGGTCACAGAACGTACCTGGTGAGTCACTGTGCAAGGAAGCAGAGGTGATCGCAATGTTACTATTTATGCCATTATAATTAGATATTAGCCAGTGAGCTCTTCTTCTATTAGGCTCATTTCCAACAGAGAAAGTACCAAGTGGAATGTCTGCATTAAAAAAAATTATGAAGAAGATTCAGAAGTGTTCCCTATATCTCCCATTACATGAAACTTCAAATTAATGTATTAGGATGACATTTAAAATGGAAATTTAGTGAGGAAGGCAGTATAGATGTTAAGATAATAAAAGTTTAACAGTAAACATGTCTTAGTATTTTCTAATTTAGCAAAAATGAGTACAAGAATAGAAAGAAAGTATGCAGAAAGGGAAATAAAAAATTCCTCTCTTTACTTTTAACAAAAGGTCAAGTGATCTTGTAACCATACTAGAGGTATACGTGGGGGATATTGAGGGTCTGGTTCCAGATCCCTGCAATAAAGTGAATATTGTAATAAAGTCAACCAAATGAAATTTTTGGTTTCCTACTGCATATAAAACTTGTGTTTACACTATACTCTGTCCTACTAAGTATACACTAACATTATCTCTAACCAATGTACATACTTCAACTAAAAATACCCTATTGCTAAAAAATGCTAACCATCATCTGAGCTTTCAGAGAGCTGTAATCACTGATCACAGATCACCTTAAGAAATGTAGTAATAGGGGTGCCTGGGTGGCTCAGTGGTTAAGCCTTTGCCTTCAGCTCAGGTCATGGTCCCGGAGTCCCGGGATCCAGCCCCGCATCAGGCTCCCTGCTTGGCGGGGAGCCTGCTTCTCCCTCTCTCCCTCCCGCTGCTTGTGTTCCCTCTCTGGCTGTGTTTCTCTCTGTCAAATAAATAAAATCTTAAAAAAAAAAAAGAAATGTAGTAATAATCAAAAAGTTTCAAATATTGTGAGAATTACCGAAGTATGACACAGAGACAAGAAGTGAGCAAGTGGTTTTGGAAACATAGTGCCTATAGACTTGTTTCATGCAGGGTTGTAATAAACATTTATAAAGCAAGTGTAATAAAGCAAAGCACGACGAAATGAGGTATGCTTATAATAACACTTCCAGTCTCTACTCTTGCCAGAGCCACAGAATTTAATTCTTTCCTTTCCAATCAAGGACATGTTTCCTTGGAAACCTCTGGAAATGCTTCTGCCTTCCTCATAGATCTCCTGAGGTCAACTAGCAGATTAACTACAAAATACTCCCTAAATACAATCCTTCTGGTACATTTGCTGTCACAATCAGTGCTGTCAAGAGATACTTGCAATCATTTTGTTGGGGGCACAGAACACCCGGGTGGGGTCAATAGTCGTAGTGTAGCTTCTAGCTCCCTGGGGAGTCCCCCTGGCTGGGGGCCCCAATTGTAGTCCCTCTGGCTCCCTGGAGCCACCCCATGTGGGGGCCCAGGTTGTAGCCAAGCACTAAGCCCAATGGGCAGTGTGGGACGGACGCTGGAGGCAAGCTCCTGGTACCTGCCAGTCCTGGCCCCCTGACATTTAGCCCCGCCTTTTCGGGCCTGCACTCAAGCATAACTGGGCCCATGATGTGATTGCTGCAAGGCACGTAGGCCATGTAGTAACATGTTGTAGAGGAATAAGTGAATCATGTGGTAGCGGTCAGAGTCTGCCCTTACTCTCTCAAAGATATAACTGCAACTGTTTTAACTTCGATCACAATGGGTTGTGGGTATGGTTGAGGGAGCATCTGTAATCATTAACAAGAAGCTTATGTAAGTGATTCCTATATAAGATGAAGCCTTCTGAATAAGGTTGACTTGTTGGACATCATCCACTTTTCCCTCCTGTTCCCATACTTTTCTCTCTATCTTTGCTTTTTCTACGTCTCCTTACTCTCAGGTTTTGTCGATTGCCATGCAGGCTGCGACATCATTTTTCCAAATTTTGTCCAAGTAAATGAGATTTTAGTAGTGATTTAAAAAAAAAATGAGTATAGGACACCTGGCTGGCTCAGTGGGTTAAAGCCCTCTGCCTTCAGCTCAGGTCATGATCTCAGGGTCCTGGGATGGAGGCCTGCATTGGGCTCTCTGCTAGGCAGGGAGTCTGCTTCCTTCTCTCTCTCTGCCTGCCTCTCTGCCTACTTGTGATCTCTCTCTCTGTCAAATAAATAAATAAAATCTTTTAAAAAATAATAAAAAAGGAGTATAAAAATAATCACTTAAATTATTTTTAAAATCCTACTAGTCACTAAGCACTTGCTATTAGTGGGAGTATGATGCTAAGTATTTTGTATATATATTTAGGGGTTCATGGCTCTATTTCTACTAATTGTATGACTCTAGACAACATTCTTTAAACTTAATATTCTCATAAATAAAATTTACATAACAAAAATATCATTTACTTGATAAGTGTGTTGAAATGATTCATGAAGATAATTAATTTCATGCATCTGCCAAAGTGACTAGAATATATTACATGTCAAATATTACTTATTAATTGTTAATAATTATATGCTACAGACAAGGTGATTCTTTTATTTTCAGAATCATTTTATGCATTGATGGTTACCTTGTAGATTTTTATAGTTACTATACTCTCTATCTAGAAGGGTCTTTTCCTATACAAGATACCAGTGTGGGGTATTAGAATTGAAAAAATTCTTTGGTAAGATCTAAACCAATTCAGACACTGAAAATGAATTCTCCCTAGAAAAAGTATTCTGCATATCCAAACAGCAGAAATATTTGGAAATTATTAGAATTCTCAGACTCTAGATTTTGCATACTCTCTGTTATATTAAATATACTCTTCTTTATTCAACAGCATAGAGAAAAATGCAACTTTGACTTTGTTTCTCCATTTTATTTCAGAGGTGGTAATACTATATTGGCAACAAACATATATAAAAAAGGAGAAAGCACAATGACATAATATTTCACATATTATCATTTTAAAACTGACTGCATTCTATCTTTATTTTGGCGATGGCAATAATATATCAGTAAAAGAAACACATATAAAGTAGGAGAAAGCACAATGATATATTTCACATTTTTTCATTTTAAAATTTGACTAAGACATTCTAAGACATTCCTATTATTTCAATCTTTTTTACAACCTAAAGTGAAAAGAAAGTTGTAATTACTTTCTTGCAAGACATTGAGCTTCTTCTGTTTTTTTCATATTTTGTTATTCTAATACTTTAACAATGTAGCCAACTGAAAATTATTTCATTTGGAGGACTCACTGCTACTCTTATTATGTTTAATCCTTGTGACTAATGATGTGGAGTATCTTTCCATGTACTTATTTGACATTCATATGTCTTCCATGTACTTATTTGACATTCATAAGAACTATCTGTTAAATCACTTGCCCATTTTAAAAAATTGTTTTTTTTTTTCTATTATTGACGTTTGAAAGCTATTTTTATCTCTTGGATGCAAATCTTTGGTTAGGTGTGTGATTCGCAATGAATTTTCTCTCAGGCTATTGTTTTTCATTCTGCTAATATCTTTGTAGAACAGAAGTTTTTGATTTTGATGATGTCCAAGTTTAAAATATATTCTATATTCTTGCTGTCTGTTTATCTTTTGTATCAGTTACTGAGAAAGAAGTGTTAAAGTCACCAACTGTCATTGTGGATATTTCTGGTTTTCTTTTCAGTTCAAGCTGATTTTGCTTTATGTATTTTGAAGTTCCATTTTTCAGATGGAGACACACTTTAAATTGTGTATTATTGATGGATTGACCTTTTTATCCTCTTTTAATTCTGGTAATTTACCTTGCTCTGAAGTCACTGTTAATTGATATTAACATAGATATCCTCACTTCCTTTTGGTTAGCATTTACATGGTATGTCACTTTCTATCTTTTTACTTTTTTTAAAAAAAGATTTTATTAAAAAAAAAAGATTTTATTTATTTATTTGACAGAGAGAAAGAGAGAGAGCGCACGCAACAGCAGCAGCAGCAGGAGAGGGAAAAGCAGACAACTCACTGAGCAGGGAGCCTCAATCCTAGGACTCCAGGATCATGATCTGAGCCCCAGGCAGATGCTTAACCAACTGAGCCACCCAAGCACCCACTATCGCTTTACTTTTAATCTACCATTAAAGAAAATCAAGGCTGGACAGTAGTTTAAGAGGTAAAAGTGATTTTATTCAGGAGCTATCACAATAGGGGAAAAGAGACTGAGTTCAGAACTGGGCTTAATTCTGAATATGGCATGGACAAATGGAGATTTATAGCCAAGAAGTAGGTTGGGGGGTCAGTGGATTACTTAGAAGAAACGTTAGTGTTAAGGAAGGACTCTGGCTAAAAAGAGTCAACAGATTCTTGCCGCAGGCAGATAAGGGTAATGAAATATTACAGGAGGGATGGTGGAGGAGAAGGAATTCAATTAGACATCGGGGGTGGTCAGATGTCAAGGGTAGGGGCCATTTTACTTTTCTGAATGAAGTTATTGTTTTCCCAGAACCATTTATGAAAGACACTAACCTTTCCTTGTATATTCTTGGCTTCCATGTCAAATATTAGTTGGTCATATATGTGAGAGTTCGCTCTAGATTCCGTTCTATTGGTCTTTGAGTCTGTTTTTATGCCAGTACCATACTGTTTTCATTATGACAGCTTCGTAGTATAGGACACATCACAAATTTGCACATCATCCATGTGCAGGGACCATGCTAATCTTCTCTGTGTCACTCCAATTTAAACATATGTGCTGCCAAAGTGAGCACACAATAAGTTTGTGGTATGAGTTAAAATCAGGAAGTGTGATGCCTCCAGCTTTCTTCTTTCTCAGGATTGCTCTGGTTATTCACTCTTTGGTGATTCTATACAGATTTTAAGATTATTTTTTCTAGTTCTATGAGAAATGGCATGGTAATTTTGATAGGAGTTGCACTGAATGTGTAGATGGCCTTTGGTAATATGGATAATTTAACAATATTAATTCTTTCTATCCATGAATGCAGTATATCTTTCCATTCGTTTGTGCCACCTTTGCTTTTTTTTCATCAAAGTCTTATAGTTTTCAGTGTACAGATCTTTTATCTTCTTGGTTATAGCTAGTCCTAAGTATTGTATTGTTTTTAATGCTATTGTGAATGAGATGGCTTTCCTTAGCTCTTTTTCAAAACATTCTGTTGTTAGTGTATAAAAATGCAACTGGTTTCAGGATGTTGACTTTGTGTTCGTCAGCTTTAACGAATTGGTCAATTAGACCTAATAGATTTTTGGTGGAGTCTTTAGGATTTTTTATATATAAAATTGTATCATCTGTAAAGACAATTTGACTTTTTTTTTTCTTTAGATACATTTTATATCTTTCTTGCTTGATTTGCCTAGCCAGGACTTCTAGGACTATGTTGAATGAGAGTAAGAGAATGGGCACCCTTCTCTTGCTCCTGATCCTAGAGGAAAAGCTTTTTATCTTTCACCACTGAGTGTGATGTTAGCTGTGGGCTTATCAAGTATGGCCATTGTTATGTTGTGGTATGTTCATTCCTTCTATTCCCATTTTGTTGAGGGCTTTTATTCTAGGAGGATGTTGTATTTTGTCAATGCTTTTTCTACTTCTATTGAGATGTTCATATGATTATCTTTCATTTGTTAATTAGGTGTGCAACATTTATTGATTTGCATATGTTGACCTATTCTTGCATCCCAGGGATAAATCTCTCTTTGTGTATGATCTTTTTAATGTGTTTTTGAATGATTTTTGCTAGTATTTTGTTGAGTTTTTGCTTCTATCTCTTCATCAGGGATGTTCTTTTGTTTTCCTTTCTTGTAGTGTCCTTATCTGGTTTTGGTATCAGAGTAGTGCTGGCCTCATAAAATGAGTTTGGGAATGTTTGTTCCTCTTCAATTTTCTGGAAGAGTTTGAGAAAGATTGGCACTAATTGTTCTTTAAATATTTGGGTTGGATTTACCGGTGAAATCCTCTGGTCCTGGGTTTTCTTCTTTTGTGTGGTTTTGGATTAATGGTTCAAAATCCTTACCCACTATTGATCTGTTCATATTTTCTATTTCTTCATGATTCTGTCTTGGCCATTTCTTCTAGGTTATCCAAATGTTGGAGCACAGCTGTTTATATTAGTCTGTTATGACCCTTGGAATATCTATGGTATCCATTGTAATGTCTTCTCTTTCATTTTTTATTTCTGAATCTTCTTTATTTTCTTCTTAGGCTAGCTAAAAGCTGGTCTGTTTTGTTTATCTTTATGAAAAGCTAGCTCTTAGTTTTGTTTATTTTTTCTATTGTCTTTCTAGTGTCTATTTCATTTATTTCTGTTTTGATCTTTGTTATTTCCCTCACTTTTTTAACTTTGGGCCTAGTTTGTTCTTTGTCTAATTCTTTGAGGTATAAAGTCAGATTGTTCATTCGAGATTGTTCTATTTTCTTAATATATGCTTTTACTCTATAAACCACTCTCTCAGAACTTCTTTTGTAGCATCTCATAAGTTTTGATGTGTGGTGTTTCCATTTTTATTTGTCTTGAAATATTTTTTTATTCCCATTTGATTCCTTCTTTTACTTACAGGTTGTTCAGCAGTGTGCTGTTTAATTTCCACATATTTGGTTAGAAAAGTCAGAAATTTAAGTAAATAATTATTTCAGTAATTAGATTCAGTAATCTAATGTTAAAGTAGATGTACAAACTAACTTCTCAGGGAATACAAAAGGAGTATAAAAAAGGGAAAAAGTATAAAGAAGAGAAAAAAGGGGCTTACAAAGGTGGTGGTATTAGAGCAATGAACAGAAGGGAAGAGGGACATTAAAGGCAGATATTCCTATAGATTCAGAGCTGTTCTATTTTATTGTTGTTTTTGCTGATGTAAATCATTACTTCTTTATGGAATCAATTATCCACTTACATGATATAAAAAAGTAAACTATTATGGGCATATATATAATATGGGAAAATGGCAGATATGTGTCAAAGCCTTGCATGCCAATATTTAAAATATTCATCCTTAGTTTTCTGGAGAATATAGTTGTTTTAGGTGGCAAGAATATTCCCTAGGTGGAAGTGTCAGTTAAGAATATCACTTTAACCTCCTTACAAGCAGCTGATAATATCAGCTTCTTGACTGTTCCCTAATTTTACACCAGCAAGTATAAATAAATATGGTAATTATATAAATACAATAAATAAATTGTATTGTGTTTCACAGATGTTTCTATTCTAGGTTATGTGAATTATTGACTTTTTAGAAAAAGATTCATATGTTTAAAACTCTTTGGAAGCTTCAGATGAACTAGATTTAAAAAAATAATGTTTTTGGAGTCTGTTATTTTCAAAATCTTCTTTTGCTAAACTGAAGATTTGTGAGTCACCTGTCTTATTAAAACTAATTGTAATTGAAAAAAAAATATTGAGGGCTTCTTTATGTACTAGATTTATAAAATGATTAGAATCTTAAATGCTAGAGGCTGAGCTTAGTTAAGCAATTGTCTGCTAAAAGCCAAATCTAATCCAAGAAGAAATTTTCAAAAAAATAAAAATGAAAATCATAGATCCTTTTAAAAATAGTCCCATGATGGTGCAATGAAGACCTCCACAATTCAACCATTGAATTACCTGTCTCATTTCTTTCTGAAGCAAGTTTTTCAGGTAATCCAGCTGTTCTATGATCACAAAAATGTCAGCTGAGTTCTAAAGATGAGAAGAGGCCTATGAGAAACATTTGTTGAAACTTTCACTGTATGTGATCTTGTGTTGCAAGAAAAAGCATCTTTTATATCTTCTGGGCTCTCAGACTTCTGTATGGATTCTGCACATTACACTATGCTAGCACTTTAGTTCCTGAAAAAAAATTTGTCCTATTTAACATAGTAGGAATAGTCCTATATTATTCAAAGTAATGTTAGCTATCATAATACTGGAACTAAAAATTCTCAGTAATTTTAAGCAAGAGAAGCATACTTCTTGTGGATGTGAAATCCAAATGGGTCTTCACAATGGCATGAAACTTTCTCTAAACCCTGATTCCGGGATCCAGGCTTTCTTCATCTTGTAGTGCTGCCATGTTCAACAGGTGACTTTGTGGGCTACCATGCCGGTCTGCATCATGGGAGGGACAAGAGGCATGGAGAATCAAAAGGGAGGAGTTTAAAGGACTACCTCTAGAAGCAATGCACATCAGTTTCTCTAGCATTCAGCTGGCTGGGACTCAGTAATATTATCTCAGTAACAAGCTATGTCCTCAGGGAAAAAAGGTGGAAATGGATTTAGTGAGCAGTTTGCCAGTGTCCTCAGCTTCCTTCTATGTTCTTTCCTTTGCCAGTGGTCTTAAATATTTCTGCTCCTGTACAACCTAAAATAATCTGGAAGATCTCCATGTTCCCATGCATTCTTTAGCTTGTTTTCTTAAGTGTCTTTTTAAAATTTCCTTTAGTTTCATCGAAAATAAAGAATTGAAACAACCTGAACTGCAAAGGATTTGCTTCTCATTGAAAATCATTTCCCTTCTTAACACCTATTAGTATTTTAAGTAAGATTCAGAATAAATGAGAGATTCACTCACTCACTCACTCATTGATTCAGTAAATCTTTTTTGATCACAAGTGCCTACTCTGCATCATGAATTCTGGAAAACTGAGACACATCAGTGAGTAAGAGACATAAAGACCCCTCCACATGGAGCTTCCACTTAGCTGGAGGAGATGAAAAATAGATGAAAAAAGAAACACATACCCAATGAATGAGTCTGATATAAATGATATTTATAAAGATGGAAAAGTAAATGATGTGTGAAATGGAAAAAGGGAAAAAGGTAGAGCAGGGTAAGAGAGTGGGTCAAAATGGTGCTGGAGGGAGGATGGCTGCACTTTTACACAGGGTGGTAAAACTTACTGAGTATGTGATGTTTGAACAGCTACTTAAAGGAGCAGCTTCCTAGGAAGAGACTTCCAAGTGGACATAACAGCCTAAGCCAAGACCCAAACGCATGAGCATGTGTGGCATAGAGAGGCAGTGTGGCTGGGGTGAGAAAACAGAGGTAGTAAGAGAAGGAGTCAGAGAGTTAATGGTGCAGAGTTTGAAGCATGCACATTTTGGAAGAGGTTGGGAAGTGTAAATGTAAATTGATTTCTTCAAAACTGTACCTTTTGTGTTAAAAGAATGTTAAAAGAACATTATGTACTACAGAAGTGATTTGAATAAAATTGAGTAATACTTTTAATTATATCAAGCATGCATTCAACATATGTTGCAAGTAAGCAATATTTTCGTGCATTTTTCAGTTACTTCTTTTGATAGATGCATGACAGTTTCAGGGAAAATGACTAGTATTTACAATCTCTTTAAATGTTCCCTTGAGATCAAGGGCCTGTAAGTTTGGTCCTAGTTCTCGTGTCCTAGCCTAGACTTCCATCACCCCCTGTGCTTGTACCTCAGGGGGGTCTTTCTGCAATCCTGAACCTTCCTCAGTGGTAGACACTCTGTCTAGAACCTAGTGTGAGACTCTAAGTGTCAGTACATCTGAAACAAATATAACACTGTATGTTAACTAATGGGAATTAAAATAAAAACTTAAACAAAAAAGACTCCAAGTGCCTATAGGGTTTCCTGATGAGGACAGTGAACCTAGGAGAAGATTATGCACATTCATGCAAATGAATTGAAAGATATTGCTCTCACAGAGTCTCCTCTTAACTCAGATCTGTTTCTATGCTGTCCCTCCAGCCATCAATCCCTCCTCTCTTGTTCCCAAATGGAGACAGGGCAGAGGGAAGGAAAGTGGAAGATTCAAAGTGAACCATCTCTCACTTCTCTCATCTCCCCTCTGTCCACAGCAGTGCTAAGTGTGAATAGAGCTTACAAAGACTGCATAGACCAGTAAAAAATTAAATAAACACAGATTAGTTCAAACCAGAAAATTTCCAAGTTAGATACTCCTCTGGAAATGACAAGTTTGGCTTAGAATGTAGGTCCAAAATAGAATTCCCTAATAGATATATTTTAAATCTTAGAATATTTTCCACAAGGACAAATAAATTTTTAATACATACAAGATCCATGAGAGGCACTTGAATTGGGATTTGGTCACAAAACTCACTATATAGAGAAAAACTATTAATTTGGGGAGAATTGGTATAAACATCCGGGGACTTATATATTTTTTTGATTATCTGTGTTTCTTTTTTCATTAATCAGGTAACTAGGTACTTGGCAATTGAACCAGATTCCTATTCATGGTATCTCCATTATTTCTTTGTCTTGGACACAGCAAACTGTTTTGTTTTTATTTTTTTTGAATTTCAACTTCCAGTGAATAAACTATTTAGATTCTAGCTTATTTTATTTTCTTTTAGTTGGGGAGTACGAAATAGGAAGAATGGATGTGTTTTATGTTTTAAAGAACCATTGCTGATTTTTTTAACATATTGAGTACATAATTTTCCTGTGTTTATATTTTTAAGTTTGTGTATTTATTTATTTAAGCGATCTGCTCCCAACATGGGGCTGGAACTCATGACCCTGAGATTAAGAGTCACATGCTGTTCTGAAATGAGCCAGCCAGGAGATCCTATAATTTTCCTGTGTTTAATTCAGCCCTCTTTTTGACAGAGGTTTGTTCCTTTGTGATGATTAACAAAATAAATTTCCATAAAGTATTACACTCTGATCTGTCCCCATTTGTTTTTATTAAGATGGTGTGTGCTTCCCATTCTTCTGCATTTTTCCTTTATGACTGTATCTATTTTCATAATTACTTAGCTCTATTATCACTGTTGAAAGATTTGTACCCATTCAGATAAGATATATTTTCAAGGTTTTCTTTTCTTTTTTTCCTTGAATGTAGTAATATTTCTCGTTAGTCAAATTACCTCCAATTACTTCACATTACCTTCAGTATTTAGGGGCAAAGAGATTTCCAAAGCAATCCTAAAGACAATACGTCATTTCAAAAATTTAAAATTAATCCCATTTATCTTTCATGACAGGACAATTGTGGAAAAAACATAAAAAGAGTGAAGAGTGTTTTGAAATGACTGCATTAGAACTTGCCATCATTACTAAAGTTGTAGATATCATGAGTGATGCATGGGTTCCTGTTCAGTACACCTGGCATCGTCCTCACAAAAAGTAGCATTTTCAGTGGACTACTGGCAACTAAAAAACCCATGCCACATGAAAAAGTTTAGGAGGGTTTTAACTTTAGGGCTTTAATTCTTTGGAAATTTTTTTTGTGTGTGTGTGTGTTTTTTTGGTAGAGAGTTAAGAACTAATTGTGGAGTTGGTTCTCATGAAGTAATATTTTGACACGTCTAGTGATAACTAATAATTTATATATTATTTTCTTCCCTTGGCCACTGTCCTGGATGCTGGCGTGCTAAGTATACTTTTCAAATATGGTACATTTTTGATTAGCATCATTATTCAGATAACACTTTTACTTTATATTTCCTCAGTGTTAACGAACTATATTTTCTCTACAGGCTACATTAATTTGTATATATGTTGTGTATACATACAAATGTGTATGTATATATACACACATATACACACATGTGTGTTCATACATTATTAGTGATCAATTTACATACATATAGAGTATAGACAATGACAAAATTTAATGTTAAAGTTTTTCATTCTACTCAAGTCTATTTAAATGATACAGTTTCTTTTACTTATTTATTTAAAGGTGTCAATGCAATTTTATGCGGGAAGGAAAGTTTTTTTCAATAAATGGTATGGAACAACTGGATAGCCCATATTTCAAAAATGTGCTTTGATCTTCTTTTTCAGGACACACACACACACACACACACACACACACACACACACACAATGACTGATAAAATACAGATCTAAATGTAAAAGCTAAAATCATAAGACCTCTTACAAAATACATGACTATATTTGTGAACCTGTGTTCAGGATTTTTTTTTTAATTTTAGCTAGTTAACATACAGCGCAATATATTGGTTTCAGGAGTGGAAGTCAGTAATTCATCACTTATATACAACACCCAATGCTTATTACAACAAGCACTCTCCTTAATACCTATCACTTATCTAGCCTATCCTCCTGACCTCCCTTCTATCAACTCAGGTTGTTCTCTTATAGTTAAGATTCTCTTATAGTTTGTTTCCCTCTCTCCTTTTTTTCTTAAGCCCTACCCATATGTTTATCTGTTTTCTAAATTCCACATATGAATGAGATCATATCTGTATTTGTCTTTCTCTGATTGACTTATTTCACTTAGCATAATATACTCTAGTTCATTCACATCATTGCAAATGGCAAGATTTTACTTTTTTTTTTTAAGATTTTATTTATTTGACAGAGAGAAACACAGCCAGAGAGGGAACACAAGCAGAGGGAGTGAGAGAGGGAGAAGCAGGCTTCCCGCTGAGCAGGGAGCCCAATGTGGGACTCGATTCCGGTTCTCCGGAATCATGACCTGAGCCGAAGGCAGTTGCTTAACCAACTGAGCCACACAGGCGCCCCAAGATTTCACTTTTTGATGGTTGAGTAATGATTCATTATATATACATATACCACTTCTTCTTTATCCATTCAACAGTCAATGGACATTTGGGATCTCTGGCTAGATTGGCTATTGTTGATAATGCTGCTACAAATATTGGAGTCCACATTCCCCTTTGAATCTGTATTTCTATACCCTTTGAGTAAATACTTAGTAGTGTAATTCCTGGATCTAGGGTAGTTCTGTACTTAGATATAGTTTCTTTTTAAATGCTTTCATGGAGGGGTGTCTGGGTGGCTCAGTCAGTTAAGTGCCTGTCTTCAGTTCAGGTCATGATCCCAGGGTCCTGGGATCGAGCCCTGCATCAGGGTCCTTGCTTAGGAGTCTGCTTCTCCTTCCACCCCACCCCTATAGTTTCTTTCTCACACACACTTGTCCTCACTATCAAATTAAATAAATAAATATCTTTAAAAATAAATGCTTTTCTGGAGGTAATATTTAAAAAGAGCCAGTGAGAATCTTAGCATCCATATTCATCAGCGATACTGGTCTGAAGTTCTCCTTTTTGATGGGGTCTTTGGTTTGGGGATTAGAGTAGTGCTGTCTTCATAGAAAGAGTCTGGAAGTTTTCCTTCCATTTCTATTTTTTGAAAGAGCTTCAGGAGAATAGGTGTTATTTCTTCTTTGAATGTTTGGAAGAATTTCCCAGGGAATCCGTCTGATCCTGAACTCTTATTTTTGGGGGGGTTTTTGATCACTGCTTCAATCTCATTACTAGATATAGGTCTACTCAAATTGTCAATGCCAACAGGATCCAACAATACATTAAAAAGATTATCCACCATGACCAGGTGAGTTTTATCCCAGGGATGCAAGGGTGGTTCAACACTCGCAAATCATCAACGTGATAGAACAAATCAATAAGAAAAGAGAGAAGAACCACATGGTACTCTCAATTGATGTAGAAAAGGCATTTGACAAAATATAACACCCGTTCCTGATCAAAACTCTTCAAAGTATAGGGAAAGAGGGAACATTTCTCAACCTCATAAAATCTATCTACGAAAAACCCACAGCGAATATCATTCTCAATGAGGAAAAACTGGCAGCCTTCCCTCTGAGATCAGGAACAAGGCAAGGATGCCCACTCTCACCACTACTGTTCAACATAGTGTTAGAAGTCCTAGCAATAGCAACCAGACAACAGAAAAAAATAAAAGGTATTCAGCTTGGCAAAGAAGAAGTCAAACTCTCTCTCTCTGCAGATGACATGATACTCTATGTGGAAAACCCAAAAGACTCTACCCCCAAACTACTAGAACTCATACAACAATTCGGTAATGTGGCAGGATACAAAATCAATGCACAGAAATCAGTTGCATTCTTATACACTAACAATGAAAATATAGAAAGGGAAATCAGAGAATCGATTCCATTTACTATAGCACCAAAACCCATAAGATACTTAGGAATAAACCTAACCAAAGTAGTCAAGGATCTGTACTTGAGGAACTACAGAACACTCATGAAAGAAATTGAAGAAGACACAAAAAGATGCAAGACCATTCCATGCTCATGGATTGGAAGAATAAACATTGTCAAAATATCTATACTTCCCAGAGCAATCTATATTTTCAATGCCATTCCGATCAAAATTCCACCAACATTCTTCAAAGCGTTGGAACAAACAATCCTAAAATTTATATGGAACCAAAAAAGACCCCAAATCGCTAAGGAATTGCTGAAGAAGAAAAACAAAGCTGGGGGCATCTTGTTACCTGACTTCAGACTTTATTACAAAGCTGTGATTACCAAGACAGCATGGTACTGGCACAAAAACAGAGAAATAGACCAATGGAGCAGAGTAGAGAGTCCAGATATGGACCCACAAATCTATGGGCAAATCATCTTTGACAAAACAGGAAAAAATATCCAGTGGAAAAAGGACAGTCTCTTCAATAAATGGTGCTGGGAAAATTGGACAGCTACTTATAGAAGAATGAAACTAGACCATTCTCTTACACCACACACAAAGGCAAACTCAATATGGATGAAGGACCTCAACGTGAGGCAGGAATCCATCAAAATCCTGGAAGAGAACATAGGCAGTAACCTCTTTGACATCGGCCACAGCAACTTCTTTCAAGACACGTCTCCAAAGGCAAAGGAGACAAAAGCGAAAATGAACTTCTGGGACTTCATCAAAATAAAAAGCTTCTGTACAGCAAAGAAAACAGTCAACAAAACAAAGAGGCAACCCACAG
>PITA01000945.1:0-89807 GCA_004023965.1 Spilogale gracilis
AAAAAAAAAAAAAAAAAAAAAAAAAAAAAAAAAAAAAAAAAAAAAAAGAAATAATACCTATTTTCCTGAAGCTGTTTCAAAAAATAGAAACAGAAGGAAAACTTCCAGACTCTTTCTATGAAGCCAGCATTATTCTACTCCCCAAACCAGACAAAAACCCCATGAAAAAGGAGAACTTCAGACCAATATCTCTGATGAATATGGATGCTAAGATTCTTAACAAGATCCTTGCTAACAGGGTCCAACAATACATTAAAAAGATTATCCACCATGACCAGGTGGGATTTATCCCAAGGATGCAAGGGTGGTTCAACCCTCGCAAATCAATCAATGTGACAGAACAAATCAATAAGAGAAGAGAGAAGAACCACATGGTCCTCTCAATTGATACAGAAAAGGCATTTGACAAAATACAACATCCATTCCTGATCAAAACTCTTCAAAGTATAGGGATAGAGGGAACATTCCTCAACCTCATAAAATCTATCTACAAAAAGCCCACAGCAAATATCATTCTCAACGGGGAAAAACTGGCAGCCTTCCCTCTGAGATCAGGAACAAGACAACGATGCCCACTTTCACCACTTCTGTTCAACATAGGGTTAGAAGTCCTAGCAACAGCAATCAGACAACAGAAAGAAATAAAAGGTATTCGGCTTGGCAAAGAAGTCAAACTCTCTCACCTTGCAGATGACATGATACTCTATATGGAAAACCCAAAGACTCTACCCCCAAACTACTAGCACTCATACAACAATTCAGTAATGTGGCAGGATACAAAATCAATGCACAGAAATCAGTTGCGTTCTTATACACAATGAACATAGATAAAGGGAAATCAAAGAATCGATTCTGTAAAGGTTTTTATGTAGCCTTTTTTCCCAACTAGCCCCCCAGCCCTCTGCTGATTAAGACTACCGCTCACCACATCCCTGCAGGCTCTGAGTCAGCCCTTGGTGAGGGTAGGGCGGGCAAAGACCTGCAGGCAGACTGCCCAGAACAAGGAAGAGGCTAGCCTTTTTCTCCAGTTCCTATCCCAAAGTCTATTTATTTCTGTTGTTGTAGAATTAGAATGCACTTTAAAGGACAGAGGGAAGGAACCTTAGAAATACAGTAATGGTCAGTTTACAGCTGAGAACACCAGAAGCGCAGGAAAGCTGACTATCTGCCTGAGGTTATGTGGTTTATTAATGGCAGAGGCAGGAATAGGGACCGGGCACCTTGATGATGCCATCAAAGAGATGCTTTCTTGGGACTGACATGAAGAAGTTTAATCATGTGTGGCTACAGACTCCAGAGAAACATCCCTAGAAAATGTTGGATTCCATAAATTTTGGTTGGAGAGTATAGAAATGGGACAGGGTTTGCTTCAGCTCCAACCAAGCTGGAGAGTCTCAGATTTCCAGGTTAAATGCCTCTGAAACTTTATGCTAGAACCTTCCCACTGCCCTAGTTTGTTTATTTTTAAATCAAGCATGAACTCACCACTCCGTGTTTGCCAGCATTTGGATGAATGTCAGTATCAGGCCACTGTAATAATGGTCTAAGATTATTTAATCCTATTACTTGTACACTTCATTAGGCTGAGTGAATTGTTGGCGGTGGTTCAGTAAACTTCCTACTTTAGAGATAAAAGGATAGAAAGAAAACAGGGAAGGAGTCTGTTCCTCGTTTTCTTTCATAAATATTGTTTGTCTCTTAAAGGATAAAGGAATGATAATTACCCAGATACAGTAGGTAATCTGGGTTAGCAGGGTCTTCTGAGCTACTCTGTACCCTCGAAAGAGAAAAATGCCTATAACCTTATGCTTCCAATTAGAAGGAAAGGATTGGGATAGAGGAAGGAGAGAGAGTGTTTATGCTTTAAAATCAGTGTGAAAAATAAACCTGAAAATAGTTCAACGTAAGACATTCAGCCTTTTTAGCGGGCCTGGTATGAGGCAACAAATGATTTTTAAGAAAAAATCATGGAATGTAAAGTCAGACCTGGTTCACACCCAACCTGACCAGCTACTATTCCACAGTCAACTCATTTATTTCACCTTAAGTTTCCCCACAAATAGAATGAAAGTAATATTTCTTACCCTGGTGGCTAAATGAGTGTTCAGAGAGGCTGACAAAGTGTGGGGGGCTTTGGACACTGAATAACCTCACAGCGCCAAGCCCCAGGTGCGTGCAAACAGAATCCACAAAGGAGAACTTTGCGTCCCCTGAATTCCCAAAGGACTGTTTATTATGAGTCAGCATTGTAGTCTCTGGAATGTTACGTGCATGCTGGTGGTCAAGAGCTCGTAGTGTCTGAGGGGCAGCGGCAAGTCGTGAGACTCGGGAGCTTGGTTTTCCCAAAATGTGTCAGAGGTCACCTACTTTGAAATCACAACCAAGTCCTCATTAAGGAAGTAAAGTTCTGGACCCCTCCCCAGAATTTCTGCACGAGGAGCCAAGAAATGTGCCTCTTTTACAAGGCTCTTGAGGGAGGTTCTTGTGCACGCTCCGTTTTGAGGTCCATGTGTCTGTATTTCTAGCCCAGCTCATCTAAGAAGTAGTCCCAAAATACTTCACTATCTCCCATCTCACTCCTACACATTCTTTTTACCACACTTGGCCAAATGGGACTGTCCTCCCCTGGACATCGGTATTTTACGCTTCTCTGTCTGTGCTCCCGGCTGCTGTCTGCTTTGTGCCTTTCCCCACCTCCATGGTTGGAAGATCTCTAGCAACCAACCTTAAAAAGCTTTCCTGGAACGTCCCCAAATAGATGTGGCCTTTCCTGATGCAATGCTCTTGTTTCCTCCTCTCTCTTATGATTTCACTTCCTACAACTGGCGTTGAAGTCATTTGAGTTTTTGACACATTCTCTTAAGGTTTCAACCCCTTAGGGAGTGTGCTGGGTTGGGATGGGTGGAGTTTCTCCTTTTGTTCATCTTTGCCTTTTCCAATAAGCGAGCCGTCCCTGCTTTGATATTTATGCGGACTGGGGTCAGAGGGACCTGGTTTCACTCTAGGTTCCCATGTCTCCCTAAGAGGGTCTCTGACTCTTCACCCTTTGGTGCACCTTAGATTTGAGACTCCCTGTGTATATAGGAAGCAGAGAGGAGAACTTGGCTCTGGGAGTTTGTGAGCAGTCGCTGCTGAAATGTAAATGTGAAAGATTAAAGGGAAAGATTGGAGAGGGAAGCCAGCTGTCCAGCTTCCAGTCATAGAATTATCATAAAAGCTGCCACACTCAAGGTCAAACACACAGACCTGACTCCCCAATGAAAACTGCCAGAGTTTGAATGGAGGTTCTCTGATGTTCTGATGACTTTGAATGGGACATGGTAATTCCCTCCAGCCAGGGAAGCCAGCTTCCATCGAGGCTTACTTAAAAAAAAAAAAAAAAAAAGTACCCTAGCCCTCTCTTTTGCTCCCCCCTCCACTCCACAATCAAGGTATAAGGGCAAGATTGGTTTCATCATTATAACATGGCCAGTGCTCTATTTGAACACCTCACGGTACATTGTATATTATATATTGTGGGTATATTGTATATTGTAGGTCTTCAAAGAATGTTTACTTTTTTGACTTAAAGCTCATTTAATAAAACAGTCTTTTATGTTTACATATGGGAAACCAGGATGCTGAGATAAAGGGGAAAGAAGTGCTCGAGGGTCTCACAGGTAGATGGAGACACTTAGAACTCTTTAAGCCCTGAAATCCGGAAACATACATATGTAATGCATTTTTAAATTATATCAAAAATTTTTTTGGAAAGAAGAGTAAATGTCTTCCACGAAAGCTATTTTTTGCTTTACGGGCTGGCTCTTCATTAATGCTAAAATGTATTTGAGGCAGTTTACATTAATAAGGTTATTAGGACACATTAGTTAAAAGTGAACCTTCTAAAATGTATGCCTTTAAAAAGTAAAGTGTGTATTTTTAGTCTAGTTTAGGCAGGCTCTAAATTCTATTATAAAGCATAACAAATACACAAATAGGTTTTCCACAAAATAGATTGTATGAAATGCATTAGGGCCCCATAGGAAAGGACTGGGGGTGGAGACTAGGGACATTGGGCAGGGGCGGGGGGGGGGGGGGGGGGGGAGGCATTTGACAAAGTCTTCACGGAGGAAGAGGCATGTACCAGGGTGCTGTATGGTAAATCTGATTTTCTCCTAATGCCACAATAGTCATTTTTTTTCCACCCCGACAGACGAGTGGGAACTGTTACTGTTCCTTCCTTTCTACGAATTAACAAAATCAAGGCTTAATAAACCAAGGGCTTTGGAAAATGAGGAATTAGCGTAGGATTAGAGCAGAACTTTGAGCTAGTTCCTGCACTCTAAATCTTAGCCTCTACCTTTCTCTTGAAGTAAATTCAAGCTAACAGATGGCCTGTCATCAGATAGGATTTTTTTTTAAATCAGCAAGTCTTTTTTTAATAAACCTCAGGCCCAAGTTTGGTTACCACTGTTCTGAGAATCTTTCCCTATGTTTTTCTAAGCTGAAGACAGGCACTCCATCTTCTGTGTCCCTAGAGTTTTGCTCTCTACCTTGGTTTTACTTCTTCACCTTTGTTTTAACCCTTTACTGTTCCCACCTTATATCAGCTGACAATCTCAGTCTCGTGGGTTCTCACTGTAAATATACTCCTTAGGAGCAAGCTCATTTTTTTCTTTATTCTTTGTGTCTCTTTCCCTTCTTCAACCCCAGACCTTACTCTACATCACCCAAAATAGTAACCAGAGCAATACCTCTCTGCCTGAAGGCCATTAGTTGTGGTTTATGTGTGGGTTTTGGGTTCTTATGGTATTCTTTTTCTTTCTTTTTCTTTCTTTCTTTCTTTCTTTCTTTCTTTCTTTCTTTCTTTCTTTCTTTCTTCCTTTCTTTCTTTCTTTCTAATGACTGTACTAGTCAACTTGGGGTACTGTAACAAATACCTTAGACAGGGTGACTTAATTGCTTACACAACAGAAAGTCATTTCTCACAGTTTTAAAGGCTTCAAGTCCAAGATCAGGGTTCTGCATGGTAGGAATCTGGTGGGAGTACCCTTTCTGGCTTCTTACTGTGTGCCCACAGAGCAAAGAGAGGGAAAGAGAACAACTCTGTAGTGTCTTCCCCTATAAAAACACTTATCCCATCACAGAGGGCCACCCTCATAACCTCATATAAACTTAATTAATTCCCCAAAACCTCAGTTCCAAATACCATCACGTTGGGGTTAGAGTTTCAACATATGAATTTGGGGGGAGAAACAGTTCAGTCCATAGCAATGGATTTCATCTTTTGAGCATATATCTGTGAATGCATTATCAGCTCTGGTTAATGGGGTAACAATCAGGATATCCTATGTTTCTAGGTATAAAAACTGTGTCCTGAGGTATTTAACAGGTGTTTATCGAGTATCCTGTTGCCTTTAAATTTTTTTGCTAGACTTTCAGAAGGACCCTATTAATGTTCAAAACATTGCAGAGCTGGGGTGCCTGGGTGGCTCAGTTCGTTGGGCGACTGCCTTCAGCTCAGGTCATGATCCCAGAGATCCGGGATCGAGCCCCACGTCGGGCTCCCTGCTCGGCAGGAAGCCTGCTTCTCCCTTTCTCACTCCCCCTGCTTGTGTTCCCTCTCTGGCTGTGTTTCTCTCTGTCAAATAAATAAAATCTTAAAAAAAAAAAAAAAATTGCAGAGCTATACTGCATTTTCCCTTAAGGGATAAACTTTAACCCACTAGTCTTTACCTCATTTTTTAAGACCAGAAAGAGAGAAAGACTCAGTTCTTTACTGGGTTGTTGCGCATTCCTATTAGATCATTAGGAAATTGGCATGAGTGGCAGGAAGCCAGACTGGCCTGAGTGTGGCCAGGCAGTGTCTGCAGGTCATTCCACCAAAGCTGCTGGAAGAACGATGTGTTCTCCCATAAAGTGCTCTTTGTCAAAGTCTCTTTGGAATTAACTCCTCATGCATGGATCAATAAACCTCACCATCTTGCCAATGTAATTAAGAGGTGGAAGGTTAAGCATTACTATTAATTAAGTTCAAAGTAAAAGAAAATGAAGAAGGTTGTTTTTATGAAATTGTGCTGTCCAATTCTGCTCAAGGGTGTTTCTGAGGGGAATCCAGGAAATGGAGGGGATTACTGTCTCCACCGCCTTGGGAAAAGCAAGCATTTAAACATATGTCTCTTGAATATTTTTAACTGAAGAGTAAACTCTTTGCCGATTATAAGAGCCAGTGAATAAAAATCTTCTGTGTACAAAGGGCCAAGTTCAGTGTGGTGGGAGATACAAGCAGCATGAGACTCAGCCATGCTCTCACAGAGCTGTTAGCTGAATGAGGAGTACCCGACACGCACACGACCATAATACAAGGCATAATTTATCTGGGAGAGAGATTCAGGCAGTGATAGGACCTCAGAGAATTGGGGAGAAGAGGGGACCAGCATCAAAAAGATCCCCCCCCCCCGAAAGTGGAAGAGGATTTGATAAGGGGAAAAGAAAGCATGAGCACAATTTGAATTTCTGAATATTTTGCTTGTTGAGATTTACAATTTCTGGAATCAAAGGAAGAGAAATCAGCCTAATGGTAAGGAAGGATTTATGGAGTATTCATTGTATGTGTGCTATTTTGTGGGCAAATTTGGGAATGAAGGAGGTAAAAAGTACCCCCAGGTGCATAGGTTTTTTTATATACATGGCAGATCATCTTGGACTCATCACCTTCCTCTGATGGCATCTTAAAGGGATTCATAGCAAAGGCCAAATTCCTTTGTCTTGAGACCACAAGAAACAAGAGCCAAGGGAATGACCAGGGTGATATTATGCTTCCTTTTCTAGAAAGGTGGATACTTAAAACCTAGCAAATATGTATGTATGTACTTCTAGAGACTTTAAGTCCATTTTCCTGATAAAATTGAGTGACTAAGGATTTATCCACTGAAGCTGGAAAGGATCTTGAAGAGTCTGTAACCCAAGCCCCTCTTTTTGCAGGTTAGTAATCCAAAGCCCAGTAAGAGTGCGATTTTTCCAGGTAAAAGAGAGACATGCAAATTTCCTAAATCACATAGCAGCCAGTTTGTCATTTGATATTTATGTTACCTTTACATGGTAGAGGATGATTATTAGGCTTTTTCAAGGAAGAATAACTTGATTCTCAATTCTCTGAGTTACCATTGCATGGTATTAGGCAACTTCACTTAATAATCTACCTGTTTTTGAGCTATGTTACTGATATATCTTATATCATTTACCACCTGTACCAATTGCTTAGCATAATAATACCTTACACTTAAATGCATACGCCCAAAGTACTTTTATACTTGTTTTTCATTTGATGTCCACAACAATCCCACAAGGCAGATGTTAGTCTTAGATTAAATGTGAGAACACGGAGGCCCAGAGAAGGTAGTCCATATAGTAGAGAAACTGAAACAGGCCTCTGACATGTATCTTCTGACCAAGTTGAGTTTTCTTACCTCTGCATCTCAGCTGACTATCTAAATGGTTTTTCAGTCACTTACTCATCCAGTGAATATTTACCAAGCACCATCCATATTACAGATAGTGTAGGGAATTGGGGATACAAAGTTGAAAAAGATAGGATCCCAGTCCTTGGGGAGCTAACCAGTTGAAAGAAATAGCCATGGGGGCGCCTGGGTGGCTCAGTCCTTAAGCATCTGCCTTCGGCTTAGGTCATGATCCCAGAGTCCCAGGATCAAGCCCAGCATCGGGCTCCCTGCTCTGCAGGAAGCCTGCTTCTCCTTCTCTCACTCCCCCTGCTTGTGTTCCCTCTCTGGCTGTGTTTCTGTCTGTCAAATAAATAAATAAAATTAAATTAAATTAAAAAAACAAGAAAGAAAGAAAAAGAAAGGGAGGAAGGAAAGAAAGGAAAGAAAGAAAAGAAAGGAAGAAAGAAAAGAAAGAAAGAAAGAAAGAAAGAAAGAAAGAAAGAAAGAAAGAAAGAAAGAAAGAAATTAAAAGATATAGCCATTCAAACAAACACGGAGAATGCTAAGTACATAATGAGCATAGGAACTGTCTTTGGGAGTCAGGGGTGTTGCAAAAGATTGAGGGACTAATTCTGTCCCTATTTATTTAAGCATGTCATGCCCCTCTCTCCCCTCAGCCTCCATGAAGTCTCCTTGCCGAGGCCTCACACTCTGCTGGCATTCAGTTCTTTTTGTGGAAGATGGTACAGATGATTTTTCCCTCTGACTTCCACAACCCTGGAGAGGTTTTCAGCTGCCCTTTGGGTATAATACATTGTAATTCACAATTTGAGTTCTCCTTTTAGAAATCATTTTTAAGGTAAATAAACAACGTTATGAGCTAGCTTCTAAATACCACTCAATATAGTCATGATAGTCTGTTTTAACCAGTTCATGCCCAACATTTGCAGTCTAGAGGGTTGTTCTTGTATCAACTATTCTTGTAAATCAGTGAATTGTAACTTTCATTAAGAACTAACACATCAAAACAGACTTTAATCGGTCTTTAAAAATCTAATTATTCCCAGGTATCTAATCATTACTGTTGCATTGATGTTTTAAGTGGTATCAAGCATCCCAACTGTTTTTCACAGGAAGTGAATGGATTTCAGGAGCAAAGAACACACATATTTTCAAAGTTATGGGGAAATTTCTTCCAGCTAGCCAAGTTGTGATTACATTTGTGAATTGCACAAGCTTGGAATTGTGCATCGGGCCTGCATTCTGGATTGATGTACTATATTGAAAACAGAATATTTCCCAGCATTGCATATATACATTTTTTGGTTTCTGAAACCTTATGGCAAACTCTGTGAGCGAATATTAATTTGAAAGTTCCTAGAAATGTAGTGAAAATTAGGTCTTTTCTCTCAACTATCTAAAAGAACTTCCTTTAATCATTAAATTCCCAAGATGTAATTAGTCCGATTCTGCTCTAGATAGGAGCTCATTATAAAGATCTTAGGTGAGTAGTCTGTTCAGCAGAAGTGACCTTTTTGGTTCAGTCTCCCAGCATTTCCTAAAAATCTGGTATGCGGGGTGCATTGCAGGGTAAATAAGTGAATGAATTGCTAGACACTAAGACACACACCCTTGTGTGCATACAAACACAAGCACATGCTCACACCAAAGCCAGGAACCCTATAACGAGACAAAGCTGCATTTACCCTCAGGGGAAATAAAAAGGTATGCCTGCCACAAAATTATTCTCTTAAAAATAATATTGAAATTTATAAGCAGATACTACAGCTCTAATTTATCAACCAAATCACAACTTAAATGGGACAAGAGAAGAGAAACTGTAATTTAAAGATTTTTGAGTGTGGTGTGTGCGCATGTCCGTGTGTGTGTGTGTGTGTGTGTGTGTTGAATTTGAGAGTAATTTATGGAAAGTGCTGCCAGAATGGTATTTCAAATGCTCCACAATTTGAATTTAAAGTGCTCAATGGGATCATTAAGATTATTATGCATGTTTTCCAAAGAGTTTGAATTCAAATGACAACTTAAAAAAAAAAAAAAAAGATGCCCTTTAAAAACTGAGGAATGTTATCGCACTTATAGAAATTCATGCGGTTTGAAAAAAAAAAAAAAAAGAAATTCATGCGGTTTGAAGTAATTTGCCACCTCCCCTCTCTAAAAGTACCTGATGATAATGTGCTCAAGAGACAGGGATATTGGAGAAAGCACATACTGCAGACACATTCCCTTGATGAGTAAAAGTGGATTGTAAAGCAAGCTTTATGACAATGAGTTATTTCATTTAGTACAATTGACAGAAAATCCGGGACATGGATCAGTGTGGCTAGAGCCCAGAGATCTGATGATGGCAGAGGCTCACTGAGTAGCACATAAAAGGTCCCTTCAAAGTCATTAAATGTGCCGTTGGGTTCTCTTTCTATGGGTGGGTCTTGAAATATGGAAGTCTGCTTTCATTTTGTGCCAGTTAGGCAAGTGAACAATTTATAAAAGAAGTAAACAGAGGAGCGCTTGCCCACTTTTCAAAAAGTGGGCTTTTTGGAATGAATTTTGCAAAGTTATTTTGCAATGGATTTACCATTATAGTCTTTTAAATGAGCGTAGTTCCAAGGATGGGAAATTTACTAGCTCTCAAGGCAGCTTTTTCCTTTGTTGAACTCTCTAAAGGTTACAAAGTTACTTCGTATTTTCATCGGAAGTCTGTTTCCTTACAATATCATCTGTCCACAGAAAAAACAGCTAATACATTTTCCACTTAAAAAGCCTTTTAGGTATTTGAAGAAAGTTTTCAAGCCCATCTGAATCTTCTCTTGTTCTGGCTAAATTCTAGTTCCTCCATCCATTTTTTGTCTAAACCTGTTATCAAACCCTTTTAATATTCTGATCACTTTCTTTTGGATTTTCCAGTTGTCCTGCATGTCATTATCATTCTTTAGTGTTTAGAATTTCCATTGTTCTAACTACAGAAACTAACCAAATGGGACAATGGAGAACCTCAAGTAACAGGCACATAACAATAACAAAGTAACAAGAAGATTCAGAGTTAAGTTACAGGTTTTAAAGTTGAAGGGGAATTTTATAACCTATTTCTGAATTTTAGTGGAGTAAAGTAAGATTGCATATTAGATCTTGTTTTGTGCAATCTATTTTAAGCAGAAGTGGAATGAGATTTATGGCATTTATCAATTCCTAACTTACATTAAAGTATATGTTTCAGGGGCACGTGGGTGGCACAGTTGGTTGAGCCTCGGACTCTTGGTTTCAGCTCAGGTCGTGACCTTTGGGTTATGAGATGGAGCCCCATATCAGGCTCTGCACTCAGAGTGGAGTCAGCTTAGGACTCTCTAAAATAAATAAATGAATCTTTAAAAGAAACAAAAAGTATATGCTTCATCTCCACCCACGGGTGATTTACTCATTTTCTTTGCACATTTAGCACTGGGCTCTGTCTTGGTATAGCTGATGTCCCTTCAGTGTTGAATTAAGGAACAATATTAATAACTATATACTGCTTGCCAGTTTATAAAACATTTCCAATATAAATTTTCGCTCAGTGTACAGGTTTATTTTGTGCATTTGTTTTTTGGTTTTGTTTTTAGTGTGAAGATGTCAAGGCTCAGAAGGCCTATGGGAGTTGCCCGAGAACACAGCTGATCAGAGGGTTCGAATGCAAGACATTGTGGCTTCAAACTTTGTCCTTTGGGCTAGAGCATTTCTAAGTGTGCTCCTCTCACCTGCTTGATTTCCGCCTAGATAGGATGTATTTGTAAATGGTTTGGGGGGAGGAAAGCTTTTGTTCTTATATCCTTGTCAGACATGTTCAAATACAAGGACTTGGTAAATTTGGAAGCAATCCTTTGGGTTCTAGGAACTGTGAGAATAGCATTTCTTCAGTTATCTGAGATAACTGAGGAGCATCTCAGTCTCTCTATCCAAAAGGAATCTGCAGTAGCGTCTAAGAATGGGTAGTCCTAGGGCTAGAACTGAGGCAGCAAATGGAGTGTCTTAAGGGTTCCCAGCACGAGGCTCATTTTGTATCCAGATCCCTAAGCACAAGTGGGAGAAATGAGGCTTTCATGAGGAGGGTGATGTTCCTGAATGAGTCAGCTATAGAGTCAGGGAAAGTCTTTGGTATCAGGGCTCCTTGTCTCCCACCGGTTTCTCCAGCCAGCTGGACACAGTCCTACAGAAGCTCAAACTTAAGCGTAGGCTGAAATTTTGGTAAAAATCCAATGCTTCTACCTGTTTCTCCCTTGTGAAAAAACCTCCTCACTCCCTCCCAGACCTCACC
This sequence comes from Spilogale gracilis, assembly GCA_004023965.1. NCBI lineage: Eukaryota > Metazoa > Chordata > Mammalia > Carnivora > Mephitidae > Spilogale > Spilogale gracilis. Next base: position 11,728 of record PITA01000945.1, read on the forward strand.
GCCATCACTCTGTACTCATTCCATTTCACGGTTGCCTTCCTGCCTTCTCCTTACATCATTCTGTCTCTCTGGATCCATTGTCTTATTAAGCAGAGCCCACTATCCTTTCTAGAAAGCTCCTGAAAATATGCACATTTGATTAAATGTCCCAATCATAACATCCCTTTCCAGTAACCCCAATACTGGGCAGCCAATTCCAGTAATGGAAGAGACACTTTCAGCAGTTAGGCAATGGTTACACTTTCAAAAGTGATTGAGCAATTCCGTCTGCAAGTTGTATGTAAACCATGAGTCTGGATGCTGAAAGGCCCTTCTGGACCAAGACTGACAGCACCAGAGAGCTTTTGAGTGGAAGGGCAGTTTGAAATGGTCCGTATGTATTCACTGGGCAAAAGTCATGGGAGAGGGACACAGGATTTTCAGTTTCTTCTTTATGTAAAACGGCTGTGACAATATTTGTAAGGATTTTGTGATTATCAAGCACAATGTTGGGAGCAATGGCTAGTGCCATTCGTGGGACAGACTCAGCTGTCAGCAAAATGTACAGTGCTAACAGCAAGGTGGACACATGAGAGATACCCATAGAGAGTGGACACACTGTGAAACAGGGGCCTCTTGCCCCTGGAAGGGAAGGGGCAGAGACAAGATGACCACTCATCAGAGATGGAGTGGACAGGACTCTTGTCAAGGATGGGAAAGTGGAAGAGATGACCTCTACTGGCTCTTCCACCATAATAGTGGAACACAGGAGAAGAAAGACCTGTTTGTACATGAACCCCCTGACACATCTCTGCCAGTGGCCCACATGGTATGTGTCATCTTCTTGAGAGTGGAGTAGTTATTCACGGGTCCTGGATGAAATAATCTGGTTATACCTGTCAGTGCCTTTTACAATCAAAGGGTAGTTGGCTTCATCTGCCTTTGCAGGCTCACAGCAGGAAATATCATGATGCAAAAACCCAAACTCAGTATCTCATGACATTCAAAAGCACTCTCATTCCTTGGCGCAGTTGCCACTTACCTGCAGGCTGTAGGACGGTGCACCCAACTCAGCCTTGGAATCAGAGAGGCATGGATTTAAATAAACCTGGCACTACTTTGTACTTGCTGATAATTGTCAAGTTTTTTCAGTTGTCTACTTCTTCCTGTAAAAGGAAGCTGAAAGTACTTAACATGGGGGGGGGACCACCAAGAATATTAAATGAGTTCACGTAGGTTAAGTGCCAAATAGTGCCTGCCTCTGAGTAGATGTTTAATAAGAGCTGGTTTTATTCCTGATATTCACCCTGAAGACACTGGTCATACCATATCCTCTCTTGCAAACAGATTATATAAATGCACCCTCAAAACTTACATTGTAATATTCTCCCTCAATCCTTTGTTGTTCTCTCCTGTCACATTCTCCGGGAAATACAGAAGTCTGGGTGATCCCAGGGACTTGACTTTGCTCACCGAAGCACCTAAATGTTACCGGCGGAAAGCACACAGCTGGGCACATTGATAGCAGTATAAATTGTGACCAGCCTTCACCCTACTCACCGCCAGTATTCCTGTGCTCTGCTTTCAAGAGAATTATGCCAAGTGGAAAAAGTTAATCCCAGTAAGTTACACAGTGTGTGATTCCATGTATATAACATTCTTGAAATGTCATCATAGAAATGCAGAACAGGTGAGTGGGCATCAGGCATTAGGGTTGGGGGAGGAATCGGATTAAGAAGGGGTGGGTGTAGATGTGATTGTAAAAGGCAGCAGGATGGAACTGTTCTGGATCTTAGCCAAGGTGGTGGACACAGGAATCTGCACATGTGAGGACATTGCCTGGAACCAGATACGAGTGTAGGTGCATATCTGTGAGTGCGTGGGTGTGCCCGCACACACTCAACTAAGCTTTGTTCTCTCTGCCCATCTCCCTTCTCGCTCACAACCCAGATGCCTGCCATTCTGACTTGTGTGCCCACCTTTCCATTCACACAGCACTCCTCAGCCTCACCAGCAGCCTCTAATACACTTGGGGCTTGTCAGTCCTTACCTGTCTTAGCCCTCTGCAGCCCGGAACGCCGTTGACCCTGGCGCTTTGAACACTGTGTCCATGTGGTGTCTGTGACACTACACACTCCTGGGTTTTCATCCCACCTCTTAGACTTATGACATCCCACTCTTTTGTAGAACATTTTCTTTCTTGTCTCAACTCCTTAAATTCAGTGGGGTTTTGTTGTTTTTGTTGTTGTTGTTTAGTTCTACCCTAATCCCTTTTCTAGTCTCACTTCACACTCTCCTAAGGAGTTTGAGCTGCTCCCGTGACTACAGCGGTCATCTAGGTGCTGAAAACTCTCCAGCTGTAATCTGGGGCTGAGATCTCCCTGAGCTCTAGACTATGACCAGGTCGTAGTCCACTCATCAGAGATGAGTGTCAGCTGACCAGGTGGTCTTCCTAAATAGGCTTATAGGCCCACAGATTTCAACCCAAAACAGGGAGGATGCTTGCTACCCTTGGGGCTGGGCCATTCCTTTCCCTTCATGGAATATGCCGCTTTCTCCCTGTCTCCGTCCCCCAGACAAGCATCCTTCTCCTTCAGGCCTCACCCGTGTGCTGTGAGAGCCTGTCTGCCTTACCCTTTTCCTGCCACGTAGGAGATGGCATCTCAGGTGCCTCTCGATTTCCCATGATGCACCCCATGAGCTCTCTGGGATGGTATGTCCTTCCTCACTGCATCCTTTGGTAAGCACCCCGTCTATTTCTTGACAGACAGATTGTTACTGCACGGAACCAGGATGAGGTAACGGCCCAGCAAGTAGGGTGTGTGAGCACTGCAGGGCTAGCTGCCATGTAAAGATCCCAAAGATCCCACCCCGGATAAGGGCTCCCAGTTCCTGCGACCCTGCCGCACAGCCCGGACTGCCAGACCTTTTGGTCACTTCCTCTGAGCCTTGCCAGCACTCTCTTCCATTGTTTTTCAAGTTCTCTCTCCATTGTATGGAGCCGAGTGACTCGGGGTCTAACCAGTGCTGACTGTAATTGCTGCGTCTCCTGCCCTGGGAGCCCGTCCCCTGGCTGCTGCCCTGCTGGTGGGCTCCTGGCAGGAGGAACGCGTTGGGCCTCCTGCTCTGTGGTCGCTCGAAACTGGGTAGTTGCTATCATAGCTAATGCCCCATGCCTGGCTTAGTACAGAGCACACAGAGCTAGTAGCCAGGAAAGCAAGCCCCCTCCACCCCCCTCCCCCACCTCTGCCTAGGGGCCACCCCAGAGCACTTGACCCAGCCACAGAGAGCTAACCCAGGATCCGTTTTCAGTGGGTGTTTGTGTTTCATGGCCGTAAGCTTCGATCTCATTCTGACCCACTGTATGGACAGGTTATGTACACATAAAGATTTGAAACAATCCAAAGGGGATATCTTTATAAAATCCAAGAATTCTGTCCCTACAGGGCTTTATAGTTCTCAAATGTGTTTCCACAGCCATGGTCCCATTTAATCCTGACATATTTGGAAACTGAGGCCCAGTGACTTGTTCTACATGAACAAAAATAATAAATGCCAAAAGCCAGTCTTTCTGAGTATGCATAAAGTTTTCATAAAAATTGATCTAAAGACACCATCCGTTAGACAAAGGAGTGAAGACATCAACAGCTGATTCATATGACAGAGAGTAACAACAGCTGATAAAAGTCTGATGAGAGCTTCGATCTTATTGAAAGAGGGGCGGTTTAAAATACCATTTCCCCGTTATCAGAATGCCATGATTTATAAGTTTGGCACTTAGGTTTGGCCAAGATGTGGGGAAATGTGTACTTTCCTGTGCTTTGGATTGGAATACAAGTTCATAACAGCCTTTTGGAAACAGAATTTAGTGTTCTTTCTCAAAATTTTAATTATACATTGATTTTGACACTCTAACTTCAAACAGGAATATGCCGTTTGATATATTTATACAAAGGCATGGCAATACCTTTTTAAGAATATACATAGTGTCACTGTTTGTAATAGTGTAACGAGATTAGGTAAATAAAATTACAGAATAAAATAAATATGGCAAATTCATACGATAACTTGGAAGCTATTAAAAAACAAGGTAAATCTGTAGGTACTCCAAAAGACACCCAAGAAAAACTAGTTGAAGAGAAAATAAGGTACAGAGCGGTACATAAAATCTCATTCATGTTTAAAGAAAAACTTTAAAATTGGGTGTTTATACGTGAATGCTTATGTGTGCACATACACACGCACACACATGTAAAACCAGAAAAAAATCATAAGTATAGTCAAGTTTGGCGGGATTACCTCTGGAGAGGAGTTTTACTTTTCACTTTCTATCCTACTGTGACAGTTAAAATTTTCTTTTCTTTTTTTTTTTTCTTTGGCAATTACAATTTTGAAGGAATTGACCTATTAAAATTTGAAAAGTGAACGTCGGGCTAAGGTATTCCTCTTATTCCCTGAGCTATGGTGTAGCTTATTGGTTTGCCCAACATCACTGACCCAAATAGAAAAACTTTCAAGAAAAACAAACAAACAAAAAAAACTTTGCAGAAGCCTTAGGGTTTTTATATGACTTTTAAAGTAAAAAAGAATAACCCCACTCTGTAAATCAGAATTCCCACCAACAACAGCCTCAAAGCATAATAACAAGCAGATGACTAATCTTTGGCATTTCTTGCACCCTGTGATGAGTCAGCAGTCACGGAATGTGGGCCTCTGTGTGGAAGGGCCCCAAGAGGCCCCAGTCACCTCTTAAGGATAGCCTCATTCTGCAGAACAAGAGAGAAATGAGTGCCCATCCGGTCTTTGTTCCTTCAGCTCCTTTGACATCTAGGTACATGTACTTGACTCCTACTCCAGAATATCTTCCTCAAGGAAGGATGAATGATCTTGCTGAAATTCAAACCTCATCGCGTTGCTCTCCTGTTTAAAATGCTTCAAGGGGTTCCTCTTCCTAGTGCTCCCTGTCCCTCATGATTGATATGCAGATATCAAAGCAAAGCTTCTTAAACTATTTTAATGTGCCCTTGTTTACGTGACCTTTTGTCACTGGCCTAGAGCCCATGATGCCTGTGTGGCCTGAATGAGCTTCTGGGACCCTGTGGCTGAGATAAGACAGACCTTTTGTATCCCTCCAGCCTCACCTCTGCACTCTGTTCTCTGATCCAACTGAGCTACTCTCAGTTTTCCAGTTACACCATGACTGGCCTTCCTATTGCTCTTTGTGCATAATTTTTCTCTCCCTAAAACACTCTTTCCTGGGCTTTTGTCTGGCCAACACATTCCCTCCCTTCAGGGTCAGATGACCTTTCCCTTCCTTGTGGAGAGTGCCTGGCCTCTTGAGACTGCCCTGCCCATCTAGCCAGCTCCTATTGCTCTGAGTCTCCCTTCACAGCCCTTGTTACTTTTTAGCATGGATTTGGGTTTTGCTTGTGTGCATCCCACTCTTTGAAAACAGGGAATGTTGCTGTCCTCAGGTTTAAATGAGGATGCTGTTCTCTCCCCTGCCATAACACAATAGATGCTATGTTAGTAGATATGGAAAGAATGAGTTCTAGACAAGACAGACCCTACAGCCTCCTGGCCCAAGTGCCCTGCTTTTCTCCTGGATGAGGCTCTCTTCCCTCTGCCCTCCCCTATTCTGTACCCTCAGCCCAATGTAGCCTGATCATGTATAACCCATTCAGGGTTGTTAGAACAGGAGAGAAAGTGAGAATTTAATGTCCTTCCAGGTTTCATTTACCAAGGAAAGGAGAGAATACCTAGAATTGTTCTGGCTTTGGAATGGTTTTCTGTCTGCCCTGGTTTCATCAGCTCCTGTCAGATAGATTCAGTACGTGCCCATCATCATACGGCTTTCAGAAGGAACATGGGAAGGACTCTTGGTCCCCCTGCCTAACACAAGCTCACTGCCTCTGCCTCGGATTGTGCTGGGCATTTCCAGTTTTGCCACTACTGAGAAGTGGGGCCCTGAATTCCACCAACCTTTCTGTTTAGGGTTTCAGTCAGCCTCTCATTCAGAGTCTTATTATGAGAATAAAAATCTGCACCAGCAGAGTTTTAGAAAGGCTCCTTCCTTCTTCCATAGTGCACCTGTTCCTCAGTTAGGACCAACTTCTCTGACACAGTACAGGGCGGTGGAAACCATCTGAAAGTCCACAGATTTACTCTAGAGTAAACAGACCCACCTGCCAATTTGAGGCAGAGGAGAAGTGGCAAAGAGCAAGCAAGAGTGGATGAGATGAATATGTCCCTCCTTCCCTTCACTCACTCATGATGTATGCTGAAATCAGAAATAAAGTAAAATCAAGGCTAGTTCCTCCACTCAGTCACCCTACCCTGCTAATAAGACCTTGGGGATGTACAAGGTCCTGCACTCAGGTATCAGCTTTATGGATAATGGAAGATAAAGACGACACTACATTTAGTTTAAAGGTTCTTCACTTTTTGGCCTGAGGGAGGATTTTTATAAAAAGTAGAAGCGACAGCATCCTGAAGCTTCCGTGGGGGGGAAGAACTCAGGACTGTGAGTGAGCGTATCTCTAGTCCCTCTGGTGGGCACTGGTCCACATCACAAGGAGCCCAGCTGTGGCGGCTGGTAGCTTCAGAGGGGCCTGCAGACAACAGACAGAGACACAGAGCTGTTTCTCTTTATTGAGAATTCTAGAAGGTAGCAGTTATAAAGATAAGGGAGTCAAGTCGTACTTTTCTGTTGTATGGGCAACACAGGACCCAGATGAGAGATCTAACCGCTGCTCATTGCACTGATGTTCTGAGGCCGGAGTTTTAAGTGATGCTCACTCTTACAGGAGTATATAAGCTTTATTGGTTTGCTGCGGGGTATCCAGGGACCGTTAGGAGCCAACCCCTTTCCCATATGGGTGAGTGGCTTTTCTTGTCTCCCATCCAGCTGGGTTCAGTATCATCTAAAGAACCTTCAAGGAGAACTTGCACCCTTCGATGCGGGGAATTACTGGTGTTAGGGCAGATCCAGAAATAAGGTACTCTGGTCCTTGACCTCATAAAGCTCACATTCCCAGATCTGTAAGGGGCTTTGGGCTTCTGCCTATAAGTCCAGTGACTTGTTGGTGTAATTTCTTTTGGAGGTAGTTTTCAGGACATTAGTCCTTGTCTTAGGGGACCTTGAGCTAGGCCTGTCTCTCCAAGAATCTTCATTACTTTCCAACTTAGGGTACTCAAATAATGAGTGAATATCATGACAAGAAAAGATGCTTTTCTTTTCTTCAAGCAATGAATTCAGCCTAAGTTCAGAGGCTGTTTTGGACAGGTATCTTTGTAAGCAATACTATGTTTTATTCCCCGTGGTCTTCCTATATGGATAATTTATATTTTAATAGTTGATAGGTAGAAGTGTGTAGCTCACTGTTTTTCAACTCTGGCTGCACATAAGAATCACTAGAAGAATTTTTTTTTAATTGTGATGCCTAAGTCCCTACCCCAGAACAATAAAAATTAGAATCTTCAAACGTAGGACCAGATATTGGCAATATATTACTTCAAATCACTTAATACTCAAATATCACATAAAAGTCTGAATAAAGGCTCATTTGTGAGGAATATAACCCCCAGTCCCCAGGACCCACCCCCATAAAAAATAAACTTAATTTTGGGGTTTTGTTTTAATTTGCTGGTGTATTCTACAGCTATAGCTTAAGTGACTCTGGTTGTCCTCACCACTCAATCTTGCTCCCAATGTGTATTTAGCTGGATTTATATTAGAAAGTAAAAAAGGTAGGTAGAAGAAAGTGATCTTTTTAAACACATTTTTTTAAGTTTTAGGAGAAACATTCGTTGGTAAAAGCCATGGAGGAGGTTTGGACACAAGAAAGAATTTTGTAACAATTAATACAGGCTAAGAATGGCGAGTTCAAGCAGTCCTCATGTGCTCTGTCTTATGAAAGTCTCAGGCTGAGTTTATTTACGACCTGCATTGATGAGGCTTGCTTTCTGGCTAGGAGCTAGACAAAACGGCTCCAAGATCCTGCCCAGTCCTGGGAATCTACAGCTGTTGAAGAAATGGAGCCACAGAACTGGATAGAAAAGCCATGTTAGAAGTAGATTTGATGCATCGAGTCTACCTTTATGCCTTCACCTCAAGTATTATCAAGAATGATAACTTAGAAAACAAATATAATTTTCTTGATGTCTGACCTCATGTGTTATTTGGACAAATAAGGCTAAATGCTATAGCAAACAGACCCCCAAATCTCAGTGATTTGATACAGTAATTTATTTCTCTCTGATAAAATCCACTTGGATATTTGACACTTGCTTTCTGCTTAGGGAATCAGGCTCTAGCTTCTTCCATCCACTGATTCCACCATTCCTTGGAGCCTGGAGGTCCAGTGCTAAAGTCTCTGCATCTGACAGATAAGGGCAGAGAAAGCTTGGAGGGTATTAGGAGGTGGAGGTGGGGATGGTTAAGGACAAGACTATGAAATGTGGCATAATGGTCCTCCTACTCACTTTCCATTGACCAGAACTCTAGTCTCCTGGCTATTGCAAAGAATGTCTAGAAACGTAGCTACACTGTATGCCCCCAAAGAAGAGGAAGTGGTTTGGGGTGCATCTAACTAGTGTCTCCTAGACTTTCATCATCGTCATCGTCATCATCATCACCACAGCTGAATTTGAATCAGTTTACTTTCCTGGAATTCCCCAAGTCAATTTTTTTAGGTTATTTAGCTTAACAAATTATATACAAGACATTTTTCCTATGTATTTTTATTCCAATATGTGTTTTCTATCTTGGTCTGATTTAAAATAATGACTACCAGGTTGAGTTTGCCCCAACTAGGTGATTTAGCCTCTAACTCTTCCATGTCCACAACTGAGAGATGTACCGATTTTTTGAGGAAGAGAATATGAATTCAATTTTTCAACAAATATTGTTGAGAGCCTACCACATGCTGGTCACTGGATACTCAGTGGTAGCCAAAAACAGACAAGCATCCTGCTCTTGGGAAGAGTGTGTCCTATTAAGGAAGGTGGACAGAATATTTTAAAAGAAGAGAGTATTGTGTTCAGAGAATTAAAACAAAGGAACAAGCTGTAAGTAGAGGGCCAAGAAGGCATTCCTGGGGAAGTGCACTTCACTGGGCTATGAGGAATGAGTAGTTTAGACATCTGAGACAGTGGAGCACGCGGATTTGAGGAACTGAGAGAAGCCCAGTGTGGTTTTAGGGCTCAGAGGTCGAGAGAGAAGCATGACTCAAGATGAGTTTTCAGAGATAGGCTGTGAAGGAGTTAGGCCACACTAAGGATTTTGGCCTTTCTCCCCAAAGTAAAGGAAAGCCTAGCCATTTCATTACTTTGTACACCACTCATCCATCACAGGTTTTTCCTGAAAGACCTTTGGCAATAGGGGAGATAGGAAGGCAACATCATGAGTAAGTAAACAGCGGAACCTCTTCCCTAAGTGTTGTGGTTTTTAGCCACACGCCATGTACTCTGCTTCCCTCCAGCCCTCCTCACTGTTTCCTAGAGCTAAAAGTCAGACAAGCTCAAAGGGAACATGGCCTGGTTAAGAAGACAATGTAAAGAGTGAAAGGCTTTTCCTCTTCCAAAGTTGAGCCATTGTCTGCCTTTTCTAGGCAGTGTGAGTTAATATAAAGACACCTATTTCCAGGCCTTTCCACTGCTAGCCAATTCCATCTTATCAGCGACTTTCCAGCAGTTCTTTTTCAGAATTGGGTCTCAATTATAGCCTTCTGATTCCTAGTCAGCAAAGTTTACACTTTTCCACAAAGATCTAGGCATCATTCTCCCTGCTCCATAATCTTAGAAATATCACTTCTGATCCAGCCAGGTTGCTTATTCATCATCCCATTTTCTCCCACTGAGATGACCTTTGTTTTCTTTCTAAAATTGGAACCAACTTTAATATTGGAGCTCAGCACTCCCATCTCTACAAAATCTGCCCTGACAATAAGTTTGTTGACTGTGTCATTCTCCCACTAAATAGAACAGCTGCTTGAGTGAATTGTCTTCAGCTATTTTTCTTGGAAACACAACACTAGGCTCTGGACTGGTGAGTGTGGGTTTCGGGGACTTAACAAAGCAAGCGAAGACAGAATCTGATGGGGCATGCCTTTATTCTGGATTTGCTAGACAACCACCAGCATATCAAGTGCTTTCCCTCGGTTTGCTAATACGTGGGCTGATGCACCCCAAATATGCAGTCATACTTCCCATGCAAGGGAGTTGAGGTCCATGATGAATAAAATGGTGGTAAGGCGTTTTTCAGTTGTTCTGGTCCATCCTGTCCATGCTGCGTAATGGAATGTTCATTCCTGCAGATTATATGTTGCCTGTAGATTAAAATCAGGAAACCTTCTAGACTTCTAGATAGAGAAGAGCTGGAGAGATCAAAGCCTTACACATGACTGGAATTACCGGATCGCATCTCATTTCACATATCCTATACTCCAAGCCTTCTTGACCTGCTTTGTATTCCTCAAAAATCCCCATCCTTTTATGAACCTCTGCTTTTGCTCATTCTGTGCCCTGCATTGAAAAGCCTTTCCCCACATTTTTGTGTCAAGATCCTACATGGCCTACTCTAGTGCCTCCTCATCCCTAAAGCTTTTCTTTGCCTCACCCTTTGGAAGTAATCACTCCCTCTTCTGCTCACTTTGTGATGTAGATTATTCTATTTATAGTCTTAAACATTTCTATGTGTATGTCTTCTGTTCTCTGTGAGAGCAGTTTTGAGGGAAGGGCCTGTAATTTATTTCTGTATTTGTGTTTCCTAGAGCTCCTTCTAGTGGGAAAAAGTGTTTTGAGGTCAGTACAAATTAAGTTCAAGTTGAGCTCTGTGATTAAAACATTTATTTATGACCTTGGACAAGTTTTTTAACCTATCTAACCCTCCTAAATGCCTCACAGGAGAGTGGGGGTATCTCATCAGTAAGGAATAAATGAGAAGACTATAAGAGAACTCCCAGTGTGGGGCCTAACTTATGATCAATATTCAGAAAGAGTACTTTATACCCTGCATACATTTATGTGCCTGGTTGGTATTTAATGTGTACGTGAAACACGTTATATCTCCCAAGCAATAATTATGATCTTAATATTCAGTGCATGGTGATGTGGTGCATTTCATGCCATGAGGTGAGGACTCTAGTCTGTCCTATTTTATAGGAGAGAAAAATGAGACTTAAAGAAGGTTAGTAATCTGTCCAAAGTTGGCACAGATGTTGAGGATCTGGACCTCAGACTCAGGCAGTCAGACCCCAAGACCTGTGCTCTTGGCACTCCTTTCTTGATACTTTTTCCATCTTGAATTATCACCTAAATAGACAATGCAAATTGTAAATCTACCCTATCCAGGAAAATAATAAAGTCTGTTCACTCTCCCAGACATTTGAAGATGAATCATTCTCCCCGAAGCCACCTTCTCTGCAAGGTAAACAGTCTAAGCCTTTTCCATATTTCCTCACAGGTCAGATTTTGTGTCCTTAGCAGATAAGATACAGTTGCTTTGAAATACTGTGCAGTGAGGTGACAGAATTAGAAGATGTAGCTCTGATGTCAGGAGACACTTTCCTGGAACCCTAGTATAGCCACTGCTGACTTAGGTCAAGCGCTCCCAATAACATGGGAACCCCAAAGTGGGAAGATGCCGACTAGAAATAGGGAAGGAGGCATAAGAGAAGGGAGGTCCCACCTCTGCGAAGTCTCTGCATGTTGAGATTTCATGAGCTCTGTCATTTGCTGGTGAGTCCTCTTGCTCAGTGTCTTCAGATCCAGCTGCAATTTGGGTTCCACCCTCTTCACTTAAAAGGGCGATTAACTATTTGTGAGGGGTAATTATTTAATTGCCATTTCAGCTACATGTGTGTAGTTGTTCTGCTTCTGTTCCCCCTCGGTGTAAGCCAAGTCTTCTCAATAATAAAAAATAGTCCGAAATTAGTCAACTGCCTTTTAACAGATTTTCATTCAGTCTGGCACAGCGAGAAGTTTCCAATTTTACAACATCACCTTTACCGTCAAGAAAGAAAGAAAAGATCCCGCCCTGCTGGATAGATTACCGGCTCCCAGCATCTCCTGTGACTGTTCATACAGCCCTTACTTCATTTTGAGCATTGTACTCTATCTCTGGATATGGATTTAATCAGAGAGAATTACTGCTCTCCAATACCTGTTTAACCTTTATCTTCCTAACAGATACAAAAACCACTTAAAATGTAAACCTCTGTGAGGGATGGATGTTTATCCGCTTTTTTTTTTTTTTTTTTTTTAAGATTTTGTCTATTTACCTTAGAGAGAGCAAGAGAGAACATAGAGGGAGAGGGAAAAGCAGGCTCCCTGCTAAGCAGAGAACCCAACGTGGGACTCGATCCCAGGACCCTGAGATCATGACCTGAGCCAAAGGCCCATGCTTAACCTTTTCTCAGAGGTGTCTGCCCCCCGCCCCACCAAGAGCAGTGGAAGGAGGCGTGACATGGGGGTGACTGCGAAGTTCCAGGCGCCCCTCTCCCTTTTCATGTCCTCCTCTCGGAAGGAATTATTTTAGCAGTGACTTGACAGGTTAAGGACATTCTTTAGTAACGCTGCTATCCTTTTTTATTGTTGTCAAGATCCCTTTTCTTCCCATCATTAGATGCAGGTGGTGTTTTCTGTTTTCAGAACGTGTAGATGCTGAGATACCCATAAAGTATGCCTGCCACCTTCACTTTATAGGCTTTACCAGAAAAAGGGTGTGTGAGTGGGGTTCAGAAGAGCTTTTGCACTTCATGTGTAAACTCGGGCTTATGTTTCTGTATTCAAGCAGTGTATATGTAGACAACATGCTTAGAGTACAGAGTTCTAACTTTTATGATTATAAAATTAACTCATCTTCTAGTAAAAAGTCAAATTCTGCAGAAATTATCTAAAATAAAAAGTGAAATTCTTCCCAACTGCTCTCTCTAGAATAAGCCACTGTTAATAGCTCTGTGTATTCACCTCCAGAATTCAGAATTGTTTGGGCATTATAAACACATACATGTGCGTGTATATATACCTAACTGTTGTTTTCCCCCTCACGATGAGTGTGTGATGTCTTTCTGGAAATGGTAATACAGAACGGTCTACCTTTTGTCTTTTAACAATGCCATAGCATTCTGTAGCTGGGTAGCTCATAGTCATTTCCCTTCACGTAACTCTTTACACTGTTTCCATCGTTTGCCATTAAAAGAAAGTATCTTTGAGGCGCTTGGGTGGCTCAGTCAGTTAAGTGTCCAACTCTTGGTTTCATCTCGGGTCAGGATCTCAGGGTCATGAGGTTGAGCCCCACATCAGGGTCTGAAGTGGGTGTGGAACCTGCTTGAGATTCTCTCTCCTCCCTCTCCCTCTGCCCAACTGCCCTTTCTCTCTCTCTTTATCAAATAAATCAATCTATTTTGAAAAAGCACATATTTTTGCACAATGATCTTTATACAGTTTTGAAACTTTCCGTAGGATAAGATTTCTAGAACAAGCTTGCTGAGTCAAAAGTATGTATTTCGGGGCACCTGGGTGGCTCAGTTGGTTTAAGTGACTGGTTTCGGCTCAGGTCATGATCCCAGAGACCCGGGATCGAGCCCCACATCCGGTTCCCTGCTCGGCAGGAGGCCTGCTTCTCCTTCTCTCACTCCCCCTGCTTGTGTTCCCTCTCTGGCTGTGTTTCTCTCTGTCAAATAAACAAAATCTTAAAAAAAAAAAAAAAAAGGGTGCATTTCTCTTTTCATATCTACTGAAATAGCCCTCCAAATAGGTCCCAGTTAATTCATCTCAGGGGTGTGTAAGAAGTGTAAGAATACCTAAGGCCACATAGTCGCACTAACCCTGTGCCTGGTTAGCTTTGAAATTTCTCCCAAAAAGATACTCTAAAAATGGGATACCATTAGGGTGGATTTTGTTTTTTGTTTGTTTGCACTTTTGCAATTTTGGGTGGGGGTAGGATCATCTCATATGCTTGCCTATTCCCATCCTGTATTCGTGTTTTTTGGTTGGTGTATTCATTTTTTTCTTATTGATGTATTGAAAGTTATATGAGTTTTACCCTTTTGTTAGTGGTAATTTTGAAACCCTGCACAGAGCCTGGTAGGTTTCTTGAAGAAGACCCTGAGTGACAAGTGGCCTGGCTGGTAGGGTATCTGGGCTCCTACCCACCCAACCCCAACCCCTTGCTCTGACCACACAGAAACACTGACCAAACTGAGCAGCCCAACTTCTACCTGCGTCCTGTTGGGCTTTGAACTTAAACAAAGGCTCTTAGGCTAAAAAGATGTTGGAAAAGCACCACTGTGGGAGGAAGAGCACCAAATTTGTCACAAAATGGTCTGTCTCAAGCTCTACAACTTAGCACTTTCAAATCAGAAGAACCCTTAGAGATTAAATGTTAAGTTCCTGTTTTATTACAAACACCCAAATCATGTAAATTGTAATGTGAATATATGTTGATAGACATAAATTGCTCACAGATAGCTTTTCTGACTTCCATAATGCCTCAATACTAATGTGTATTTTCTTCTTCATAATAGCTTCCACATATATTTGAAACTAAGAGTATGCATATGACTAGAGACCTTGCTCAGGACATATTATTATTTTGATTCTTTATATATTACTATTACTGTATTCAGTCCATTGATGTGTTCCTCTGAGAACTCTATGAACTCAAGGCCCAGTGGGAATCTGCTGCCCACCGTTGTAAGTAGCTGATGGGGGCCAAATTTCAATTCTGCAAATGGAGGCACTCAGATACCAGAGTGGTCTCCCTACCCTTTATGTCTTCACCTCTTGTGCAGTGTACTTTTCCCCACTTTTCCATTCTTTGCTGATTAATCTTGGGCAGATTTTCCTGGCAAGTCTGAATCTCAGTTCTTCCCTCTCGCTTTCAGTGAGAGTACTAATGCACGCATTGACATTCTGACTAAGGTAGGGCAGGAGGGATAATGAATGTTCTTACCTTTTGTGAATAGCATAGAAACTTACGTAAATGTGAAGAATAATTCAGGTACTTCTGGCCCTTTATGATGGTGTTAAAAATAGAATTGCCAGTTTGAACAGCAACTATAGTAATTCACTGTGTTTTGTTTTTAGCATATTCCCAAGTCAGGTCGACCAGTGTTGATATTTTAGCTCTTGTAGCTTTTGAAACAGGCTTGATTTTTTTCCTAGTTCAATTTTTTAGATTTGAAGGGAAAAAAAGAAAGAAGGAAAGAAAATGTAACTGCGTGTGGCTTTCATTCTTTCATACTGCATGAAATAAGAGCAGAGCAATAACTCTCAACGGTCAAGGTAGTAGCCTGATGGCATACTTTGGAATTCTTCTTTCCATGTTTGTTCACTTAAGAAGGGCCTAATTTCTGCCAACATCTACAGGACTCTTTTATACCAATTTAATTGTTAAATAAAACTTGTTATAACAAATTTATTCAAATATATATTCAAAATAGATTTTTTTTTAA
Source organism: Spilogale gracilis (assembly GCA_004023965.1). NCBI lineage: Eukaryota > Metazoa > Chordata > Mammalia > Carnivora > Mephitidae > Spilogale > Spilogale gracilis. The sequence continues at coordinate 27,165 of PITA01000945.1, forward strand.
ATGAGAAAGTGGTGGGTATTTATATTACAGGGTAATTTACTCTTGCATACTCAAAAATCGTCTTTATCCCTTTTAAAATCATAGTTATCTAGACTTATTTCATAATTATTCATTCAGTTCTTTCCACAGATATTCTAGGGTCTTTGGATGCATCAGAAAACAAAATGGCAGAAAGTTCTGTCTTCCTAGTGTTTATACTCTAGCAGGGAAACACTAAGATAACCAATAACCCTAACACAAAAGTTAATTACATAGCATATTTGAAGGTGATACATGCAGTGAAAAGAAAAATAAGCAGGGGAAGGGGAATAAAGAGTACAATACATGGGGCGCCAGGATGCACAGTCAGTTAAGCATCCAGCTCTTGATTTCAGCTCAGGTCATGATCTTGGAGTCATGAGATCGAGCTCTGGGTTGGGCTCTGCTCATCGGGGAGTCTGCTTAGTATTCTTTCCTTCTTCCCCCCCCCCATCTCTCTCAAATAAGTAAATAAATAAATCTTACTTAAAAAGGAGTACTGTATAATTGGAGCTTATAGTTTTCAATTGGGTGGTCAGGGTGAACTTCTTTGAGATAATCTTTGAGTGTGGAGTTGAAGGTGATCAGTGTGCCATGTGCTAAAGACCCCAGATCAGGAGTGTGCCTTCAGTGTTGGAAGAACATCAGAGGGTCCAAATAACTGTGGAGAAGTAGCAAGTTGGGGAGTAGTATAAGATGCCAGAGAGGTAACTTGGAGAAGAGAGCACAGATCTTTTGGAATCTGATAGGCCCTTTCAAGAATCCTTTTGAGAAGCATATTATTATGTGAAGTTCAACTCTTCGTCCCAAGTTACAGAATCAATGATAGACATGCAAATTATTTATTCCATTAATCCCAAATATAAAATATCCAACCAGCTTAATTCAACCTAAGAAACATCCACTGAGCTACCACTTTGTTCGAGGCAAGGAACCAAGGTGGTCTGATTGAAACTTGACAAATTGAGTCTCAAAGGAGGGAAATGACTATCAAATGGCATTCACAGAGCAACCAATTAGTGCCTTTCTAAAAAATAATAAAAGAGTGTTACTGTTGTATAATGTATATACAGACAATGTTATAAATCATAAATGTCTTGTTGGCCAGCCAAATTACCAAAAAGTGAACATGCTTTCATGATCACAACATCAGCAGCTCACGGAACCTCAGAAACTTCCCTCATGCCAAATAACACTGTCCCTTCCCTCCTTCCCAAAGATGGCCTCTATCCACACTAATAATGCTGACTATTAGTATTAACCACTTTTGTTATATTTGCTTTTATGCAGGTTTCCTTTGCTCTATGTTATGATAGTATAGTTCTAGGATTTTAGGCATAACCATTGCTCATTCTCTTTTAGAAGTTTTATCATTTTAGGCTTTACATTTACATCTTCCATCAGTTTGAGTTATGGTGTGAGTTATGGGTCAAAGTTCTCTGATATTCCAGCACCATTTTTGAAAGTTAATTGATCATATGTGGATTGTGAACCATGTAAACTATATGGACTATAGGAACCATGAGTGAGTCTGTTTTTGGATTTTCTGTTGTGTGCATCAATCTATAAGAACGAGTCTCCAGTTCTCAAACCGTCTGGACAGCTACAGCTGTGCAGTAAATCCAGAAATCAAGCAGTGTGGTTTGTTCTCTTTTCCCAGAATTATTTTTCTTTTATAAAAAGTCTTGCTGGGACTTTAATTAGAATTGTGTTGAATCTGTGGATTGGTGTGAGGAGAAATGACATCTTAAAAATATTTGAGTCTTGCAAAAAAATTTTATCTTTTCATTTATTTAGATTGGTAATTTCTTTAAAGATTTTATTTATTTGAGAGAGAGAGAGAGCTTGAGCGGGGAAGAGAGGGAGAAGCAGTCTGCCCTTGAGCAAGGACCCCCTGTGGGACTTGATCCCAGGACTCTGGGATCATGACCTAAGCCAAAGGAAGACACTTAGCCGACTAAGCCACACAGGTGCCCCAAGATTTGTAATTTCTTTAATCAGTCTTTTGCAATTTCAGCATGGAAGTTTTGTGCATATTTTACAAGATTTATAATGAAGTATTTATGGGTTTGGGTGCTTTTATAAATATTTTAGAAATTTCAATTTCCAACTGTTCATTATTGCTGTATAGTAATAACGCTGATTTTCTCTTATATTGACACTGTGTCCTGTGACCTTATTCAACTAGGTTATTAATTCTAGTTGTTTTTTTCTTTGAATGTAGAGGATTTTTAATGAAAAAAAAAGGTCATATTTTCTGTGAATAGAAATGGTTTCGTTTTGAATCTGTGCCTTTTTCTGTTTCTTGTCCTATTTCACTTTCCAGGACCTCCAGTAAGATATTCAGTAGAAGTCACAGGAATAGACATTCATACCATTCTTGTTCCCAGTCTTAAGGAAAAGCACTGAGTCTTTTGCCATTAAGTATAATATGATATGTAAGGTTATTGTAGATGTTCTTTATCAAGTTGAGGAATTCCTCTTCTATTCCTAGTTATCTGAGTGTTAGAAGGCTTTTATCTACAAATTCAATTTATTTTTAAGTGAATTTCAACAGTTTGTATTTTTCAGGGAATTGATCCATTTACTCTAACTGGCTGCATTTATGGGCACAGTGGTGGTTTACGCTATCCTTTTATTATCACTTTTATGTCTGTAGGTACTATGGTGTTTTTCCTTCTTTTGTTCATGATATTTGTAATTTCTGTCTTACCTAATTTTTTCCCTTGATCAGTCTGGTTAGAGTTTATCAGTTTTTTTCTCAGAAGAATCAGCTTTTGGTTCCATCGATATTGTCTCTCTTATTTTTCTGTTCTCAATTTCATTGATTTCTGTTCTGTTCTTTCATTCCTCTTTCTTGCCTTGGGTTTAATTTGCTCTTCTCTATTTTCTTAAAGTTAAAGCTTCAATCATTGATTTGACGTCCTTTATCTTTTCTAATATAAACAATTAATAAGCACTGCTAGAGCTGCAGCCTAACACATTTTGGCATCTTGTACTTTCATTTGCTTTCAAGATATTTTCTAATTTCCCTTAGGATTTCTTTTTTGACTCATGGGTAATATAGAAGTATTTTCCAAATACTTGGGTTCTCTTTTCCACCTTTCTGTTAATGGCTTCTAGTTTATCGCCTTACAGTCTATGAACATACTTTGTATTACTTCAGTTCGTTTACAGTCATGAAGGTTTGTTTTACGTCCCAGAATATATTGTCTTGGTGAATGATCCATTCATTTCAAAAGTATTTGTATTCTCCTTGTGGGTGGAGTGTATACTTGTCCATTAGGTTAAGTTGACTATTGGTATTGTTTATTTTTTTCTATTTTACTGATTTTCTGTCTACTTATTAAGTTACTGAAACAGGGGTACTGAAACCCTGACTATAACTGTAGATTTGTCTATTTCTCATTTTTGTTGCATGAACTTTCCGTATCTTAATATATTTTGAAGCTCTACTAAATGCATACACAGTAAGATTATTAGGTTTTCTTGACCCCAGAATTGAACCTTGTATAATTATGTAATGTGCTTCTTTAATCCTAAAAATACCCTTTTCCTGAACTCTATTGACATGACTATATCTTTCTTTGATTAATTAATTACATTTCTTTTTCCAGCCATTCATTTTGTTTGTTTATTTTTTCCTATCAATGTCTTTATATTTGAAGTGGGTTACTTTTAGACAGCAAATAAAGTTGAATCTTGCCTTTTTATCCAAACTGACTATCTCTATATGTTAATTTGCATGTTTAGACTATTTACATTTAATATGATTATTGATATAACTGGATTAAAATTCACCAATCTTGCTAGCTTTTTAATTTTTTTTCTGTTTTCTTTTTTGTCTTTGGATTGTGTGTTTTTCACAATCATTTTATTATTTCTACTGTTTGTTTATTATACTCTTGAATATAGTGTTAGGGTTATGTTTTGATTTGTAATATATATCATTAATTAATCAAGGTCTACTTTCAAATAATATTATATCGCTATATGTAGAGTGTCAGGACCTTATAATAGCATACTTCCAATCCACTTGCTAACTTTCGTGCTCCTGCCATTCTTTTTATTTATATATATGCTATAAACACACAGCATACTGTTGTTAATTTTGCCTTCGATAGTTTTTAAGAGGAGTTAAAAATAGGAAAAACATTATGTAGGCTTGTCTACTGCTCTTCATTCTTTTGTGTATGAATCGAGGTATCCTGTCTGATTGTCTTATTCCTTCTGTCTGGAGAACTTTCTCTAATATTTCTTACTGTATAGGTCTGTTGTAAATGAATTATCTCTTAATTTTTGTTTTCCCAAAACAATTTTTAATTCACCTTCATTTTGAATGATAGGTTTACTGGTGATAGAATTGTGTTGACAGTTTTTTCCTTTCATCACTGTAAGATGTCCCTTCCATTATTACATGATTCTCTCCCTTGCATAGTTTTTTGTTTGTTTTTGGTTTTTTTTGGGGGGGGGCGGGGAATGAGAGTGGGTGGGAGAAGGAGAAAGAGAATGTTTAAGCAGGCTCCATGCCCCAGTGAGGACTCAGAACCCTGAGATCAGGACCTAAGCTGAAATCAAAATTCAAGAGTAGGACCTTTAACTGACTGAGCCACCAGGCCTCCCCTGCTGTTACTTTTGACTTGATATTCATAAAGCCAGGAAGGTGCTCTCTGTTCTGTTTCAGCCTCAGTTTTAGGGAGCCACCGTGAATCTGGGTCTCAGGAGCAGATTATCTCAGTGATTCTGCCTCTCCCACAGTTTGTTTTCTCCCCACTCCCTTCACCCCATCATGGTGGGTCTTTACTGGTAAAATGAGGGCAACAGGATTCACTACCCTATTCCCAGGACTCAAGACTTTTGTTCAGAAAGGAATCCATGGGAGAAGATCTGGGTGGAGCTTTACCCTTCTTACACAGCCACTGTAGCTTCTCTTGCCATCCTCTACCGGGAGAGACACTTTATCAGGACTCTCATCCTACCTCAAGTCTCTCTTGAGAGCATCTGGTGAGATTTGTGGAGAAAAATACTACAAAGGGGTATGAATTGAATTCCTTTTCTATCCCCACTACCCAAGAACATTATGCTCTACCAGCCTTACCAGCCTTTAACAATTTGTGAATGATTTAGATGATTTCTTCTTACCAGATAGTATGGCATTCAAAGGCATTTGCCTCAGCTAAGCAAGTACCCAAATCCTGTCTCTCCTTGGAGACATCCAACTTTTCCTAGATTTCAGGTTAGCTAGTTTCTCTACAGCCTCAGTTGTCTAATAGGTGCAAAGAAGGTTGTGGATTTGCAGACTTCTGGCATGTGTTTTATTTGTTTGTTTGTTGTTTTTTATTTGTTCATTTGTTTGTTTTTGTCATAAGGAACAGTGATCTTTCCAGGTTTCTCCATCTTATGCAGAAGCCATATAGCTCACTTTATTCATTTTTATTTATGTGTAGTTTTCCATTATATGAAAAGTACCGCATAATTCTATTTTCTCGAGAGCAATTTGTATTATTTAGAGTTCGGTCCATTGTTACAAATAGTGTTTCTATGATCATGTATTTTTTTGTGTGCACATATAGAAATAATTCTGTAAGATATAGACATAAGAGGAGAAATGAGTTACAGAATACATATCTGTGTTTATGAGTGATAAGGAACATGTGTATAATTCTGGTAAATTATTTTCATAAACGTTTTCAATAAAGTATAACTGATAGAAAAATACAAACATCTTAAATGACTCCATCTTAACATCTTAACAAGTATCTTAAATTAAACTTCAACATGCTAGATCTGTGGATAGTCCGTACACTCAAACATTAACTAAGAACCTGTTCCATACTAGGCATGTAGGAAATGAAAGGTGAGGGAGAAGTCACTGCCATTAAGGAGTTTCAAAGATAAGATGTGATCGGGTGCTGTACAAAAAAAAAAAAAAAAAGAGCAAAGGGAGAGAAATCCTAACTGGGAAAATCAGAAAAAGCGTACTGGAGATGGCATTTGATTTGGACCTTTAAGTTTTGTAGTGCAGGGGCACCGGTGTGGCTCAGTTGTTAAGTGTCTGCCTTCAACTCAGGTCCTGGGATCGAACCCTGCATCAGGTCGATCCCGCTAGGCGGGAAGCCTGTTCTCCCTCTCCCCCTCCCCCTGCTTGTGTTCCCTCACTTACTGTGTCTCTCTGTCAAATACATAAATAAATGATCTTAAAACAATGAGTCTGATAGTGTAGATATCAGCTAAGAACTGGTTTCTGGACTTTTGGCTTGACTTTTAGTTTCTGTACATCCTAGATGGATAAAGCTCAGTCTTCCTTTCTCCAAAATGTAAATAATCATAATGTGAACATAAATTAAATAATGCACCATCAGGCACAACTGAGTAGTGAAAAAATGTTAGCTGCCATCATCATCCTCATCTTCATCCTATATCAATTTTACCTTAGAGTCATCTTCTTCAGATATTTCATACAGCTTAGAGTCATTAGGTCAGAAGAGAAACCCATGGCCTTGTTTATAGGAATCATTGAGGATGTCTGGGTCTTTTGCCCTGGAGGAAATAATCTTAGATCCTTCGTTAAGGAATGGCAGACCTTTCAGGATCACTGGGTCCAAAATTCCCACAGATGAGAAAATTGAGTCCTAGAGAGGAAAAGGAACTTGTCCAGGGTTGCAGTCCACTGAGAAAGGTACTTGTCAAAGGCCCCAGGAATACTCAGAGTCCTGAGGAGTGAAACATTGTCTTACTTCTCTTTTATTTTCCACAAAACCTTGTGTAGTGCACTTTGTGGGTCTTTGTGGATAATAGAAAAGAATTCTTACTCCCTTACATTCCTCCTGGCCCATTCAAGGGCACGAATGAGCAAGTTTATAAATATTTTGTAAATATGTTTTGTTGTTTTTCCTAAATCAAGTGTAGTATATACAGATAATGATCTAGGCAATAGGGAATAAAGTAGAATCTGGAGAATACTGCTTATTACTCTCTTTTCTTCTTTGTGTTACAGCTACAAAATTCTTCATTATCGTATTTCCCAATTCCTTGTATCGGTGCCTACAGTGCCAGTGGGCAAACAGCATTCTTTATGCAACCAGAGAATTCTGAAAGCTTATTTCTTGCAGCTAGCATAAACCTCCATTTCCACAATGGTAGCAGTGGTGGATTTTACCCAATGTTTTAATGGTGTACATAATCAGAACATGAAAAGATCTAAATGCATACTTTGAAGGAATTTGCAAAGATGACTAGGACGACCCAAAAAAGCACAATTCAGTTTGTTTCTTTCGCATCTGTGTTTATTTTTTTCCCTTCCCTTGTGCATATTGAGGACTTTTTAAGATTATATTTTAAAAACCAAGTAAATAGTTCCCAAAATGTTCACTCATGGGGTAGATTATTGTGTTCTTTGTAGATGTGATTATTAAATAATTCAGAGGGCTAGCCCCAGATTGACATTTTTTCCTTTATTTATGGGTGATTTTTAAGATTCTCTCCACCACCACCCCCAGCAGATAATTATATGTTATTATTTTTGTATGCTATATCTAATAAATTTTACTCCAGACATCCAAGTATTCCAGGTACAGATTTGACTCAAATCTATTTTGGTTTTTACGGATTTTATTTATTTATTTGAGAGACTGAGTGAGAGAGAGCACGAGAGGGGAGAAGGTCAGAGGGAGAAGCTGACTCCCCTAGAGCTGGAAGCCCAATGCAGGACTCGGTCCCAGGACTCCAGGATCATGACTTGAGCTGAAGGCAGTTGCTTAACCAACTGAGCCACCCAGGAGCCCCTCAAATCTATTTTTTGACTGAATTTGGACTCAAATCGCACTTCTCTTAGTGCCCTTTATGTTCTGAAAGTCTCAATTTGTAAGGGCAGGGGGAGGGGAGGAGGTCGAACCAAAGCAAATAGGGGAATTGAAGGGTGATTTTGAACAAAGGAGGGCCTACGAATCAGTGTGAAGTTTTCCACTGTCCTCTCAATTTATAGAGCCAGTCCCCACAACGAATGTAGCACTTAGAGTTTGCACACTTGTGTCACACAGATATATATGGAATTCATGAATCAGATTAAAAGCTGGCCTTTGAAAATTATATGCTATGTATAGTTTCATATGCATGAATCTATTAGTCTCCAGTGAGATAACATATACCTTGGCTATTTAATTATAATAATACCAACACCCGTTTATTCAATTATGCATGTCCCTATATCACTTAATGCATGCTTCATTTTATGCTAGTTTTTGTGCTGAACCTTTTCCATGCTTGATCTTATTTAATCATATCAGTGACCTATTAAATCTCTACCACTATTATGATAGTTTACCTGATACCAAAAGAGAAAAGTAGATTTACTGTTAAATTAAAAGGCTGGTAGATGGTAGCAAAATTTAATTCTAAGTAGTGCCTCCAAAACATGATTTCTTAATCAGTATTTATTTTTCATTCTTTCCATAGATCTCTGTGCACCTGCTATGTGTTAGGCAGAGTTCTAGGCCCTCTTCTAGTTACATCACTAAGGTCCCAGCCAGATGACACCCAAGACCGCACAAAGACTACACTGTGCCCCTTAGAACTGCCAGGCTTCACAAAGTTAATGCTGTTGCAGAATTCAGCGTGCCCAACCCCCCAGAAAAAAATCTGCCTTATTATAGGAGGACTCATTCCCCCAAGGGAATTTGGTTCCTGGGCTTAATTAGTTATCGTTATGGGCAGTGCATCACCATACCACCTTAGGAGATGCTAACAAGGCTTTTGGGAAGTTGTCTGGTCTAGCTCTCTCATTGAGCAGAAGAGAAGTTGCCCCAAAATGTACACTGAGATCATAACTGAGAAGACCAGCCACAATGAGGAGTTAGCTCAGGAGCAGTTTCACACCCTCACCTCCCCAGAATCACTGACATGGCACTCACTCAGTTCAGAAGTAGAGGTGAAGATCATTCGTACCCTGGGAGTACATTTAAAGTCTCCCCTCCCCCTTCTTGTGTATACCCTTGCTGGATTACAGTTCGCTCCCATGGCCTTGGCCCTGGGTTAGAGGACTAAGCTTTTCTGTTCACTTCTAGTAATTGAAATTCCACTCATCCCGCCCCTCACCTGGATCCCCGAAATTCCCTTTCAAATAAATTAACTGGATTCCTCCAGGTCAAGTGGGATTAGAAGTCCTCTTTGTTGTTCCCCAAATTCTTCTTTCCTTTCTTGTAGCATCACATTCATCCTGGTTTAGCTGAGGGTTATTTGTGCACGTGCGTTGTCAGACTCAAACTCTGCACAGTGAATGAAGCGGAGCTGAAAGATGAGTTCCTTGCAGGGCGCTCCATCTGCAAGCCAGGGAAATTCAAGGCTATGGGAGTGGTGAGTTCTGAGTTTCTCACTGGTTGAGGGACTTTTGTGGGATCAGTGTGGAAGTCATTTGGCTTTTTCAGCTGATTGGCTGCCTAGTGGTCTTCTTTCTTATTTGGATCAGTGTAGCTGAGTCTAGGGAACAAAGAAGTCCAGAGATGGTATGAGCAGATTTGGCATTTGCAATTGGCTGGTGTCTTCTGCTGAGCTCTGAGAAGAGCTGGAAATTTCTGTAAAGCCAGGTTTAATTTCCTTCCTGCTCCTGCATTGACTGTATACATTTTTTCTAACACAAGTGATTCCGTTTTAGATTAATTCTAGTGTATTCCCCATGCCTTCCTTATTCTCTTGCGCGCACGCGCACACACACACACACACACACACACACACACACACACACATCTGTACTGAAATGCAGACTACTTTGTAAGCTCTTGGAAGGTAGAAATAATGTGTGATTTATCTTCACCTCCTGTGCTCTTTGTGAGAAGGCATTCCTGCACTGCCTCAGTCTCTCAGGCAATAAAGCAGAGTGGTTAAAGGCAGGGCCCCGGAGCCAGGCTTGCCTGCCCATGTGCTGTGGAGCGTCGGGCACATTACTGTACCCCTCTCCAAGACTTGGTGCTCACATGTGTGTGACGGGGACACTGATAACAAACCCTCCTCCCTTTGGGTAAGTGTGATAATTAAATGAGAAAACACAGGCCAAGCAGCCAACCCAGTGCCTCACACACAATAAGAGCTTAATCAACCCTAGTTATTATGATCCTCAGCCAACATGTATTAAACATTTACAAAGATCCAGGCACTAAATAAGTACTTGTTCAATGGACTAGAATTTAGTGCCTCAAACACTTCACTCTGATATCTACCATATGGATAACAAAGCTTTATTATACCATTTGGATTTAGTTCCAAACCCAACGGTATCCCTTGTATTCAAGCCAGCTCCTAGGCCACCTGGATAACTTTTCTGGCATTTCGATAAACACGCTGATATGATACAGGCAGAATTAGCCTTCTCATCTATTCCCAAGAGTTCTTTGTGAGGGGAGCCAAGATGTTCAAGGACTGTAGAGGCAGGTATAGATTTGCTATTAAAGCACCTCAGCATAGACTCATTTCCTTCTTGGATGATGTTGGTTACAATAATATAAGTCTGTGTTTAAGATTTTATCTCTGAAGAGACAAAATAATAGGGCATTCTAACTGCTTTTAAAAAAAGAAAAAGAAGAAGAAGAAGAAGAGGAAGAAGAAGCAGTAGGTCAGGACGCCACAAGGGATTTGTTGATAAAAGCAATTGTTTTCCTGGTCACGTGTGTTGGTCTGGATTTTGTGTTGTTGTGTATTTTGAAAGAAGACTTTGGCTAATCATTGTGATTTCCCAAACAGCTGGGCTTCTCCTGGCATTGTTACAGGGTCAGTCTATTTCCCCGGCTCCGACCATAATGTCATCAAACGCTGGCTGTTCCTTTGGCAGCTGTTCAGGGCATGCTAGCCGCTCTCTCTGCCTCAAGTGTGGCAGGTTGTGGGCAGGCCCCCCAAGCCACAGGGAAGCACACTGCATTAGGAAGTGCCTCTGCATCAACAGATCACTTAGTTTATTTTCATTCTGTTGAGAGAAAATCCAAAAGTAAATTTCACAAGAGGAAAAGAACATAGACCCTACCCAAATGCTTGGTTTTCTTCCCCCTCCTACTATTTTTTTGTTGTTTTTATTTTGTTTTCTATTTTTTGTCTTTTTTACTGAGTAAAGTTTATGCCCACTTTTGGCCTTCTTTTCAAATGAGGTAATTGATACAAAATCAGAAACTCTAATTGATAAACTATGAAGTGCTCCGTAGGGACTTCTATATCTCATAGTTATTTCTTGTTCTCTCTCCCTCTTTTTAAGATGTTGTTTATTTAACAAAGAGAGAGCACAAGTAGGGGGAGCAGTAGGCAGAGGGAGAAGCAGGCTCCCCGCTGAGCAGGGAGCCCAATGCGAGACTCAATCCCAGGACCCTGGCGTCATGTCCTGAGCTGAAGGCAGATGCTTAAGGACTGAGTCACCCATGCGCCCCTCTTGTTCTCCCTTTACCTAAGCCAAACCTCAAATGTCTCCTCCTCTTCCACCAGGAAGTTTTTTTGACTTGCTTGCCCAGTTCCACTATCTAAGTCAATCAGAGTTTATACATCCCTCTATGTCTATTAAAATCAATATTAACGAGACCTTTTCCAGATCGTCTCTCTTACTTATTCTCTCCCTTTTCCAAAGTCCTATACGATTTGGGTTTAGTGCCAAATAAATTAATGTCTTTTTGGTTTTGTTTTGGTTTTGGAGGGGTTTAGGGGTTTTTGGGTTTTTTTTGTTTGTTTGTTTGTTTGTTTGTTTGTTTTTCTTGTTTTGACTTCTGGAAAGTGAACAGAACCTGAATGTACTTGGGAAGCCAAAACCAAGTTCTATGAAATGAATAACTTTGTGTTCCTAAATTCTGCACAGATCTCATGTATTCCTTAACACTTAGCATAATACTATGCATCGGGTATGAGGACTAAAACTACTACAGTAATCTCAGTTATTTACAAATCATTGATAACAACTCCTTCACTAGTAGAGTGAAAAGCTACTTTTGATCTTTCTTCTCCCTGAAAACTAAGCACTGAGAAGCAAGCAGAACCTTTGTTTGTTTTTGATGATTCCATGAAAACAGACATTTGTAAAGAATACCAAGGAGGAAATTTGGCTCCTTGAAAGGACAGGAATGTTTTCAAGTAGGTTTTCAAATGAACCAATACAGAAGTTAACACAAAATGTTTAGGGCAAATGGGTCTATTCCCTGTCATCTCTTCATCATTCGCAGTTGGTGGGAATGCCCCATGTCATGGCCACTGACTCCCATAGTGGTAGGGTTGGCATAGAGGCTGGTGCAGCTCTAAAGATCCACCCCATGGCCCTTACCTTGTCTACACCAAAGCTTTCTCAAGAGTCAGTACAGGCTGGTGCACAGTGGGCAATTACCCGCCAGCAGACCATTATGAACAAGAGCCAGTTTGCACCAAAGGATAGCTCCGAATGAATTGAAAACCCATCTTCAGATTTCCAAAGGACTGCTAAAGCACTTGGCTCTGGAGTATAGTGATACACAAATGAATATAACAAACTGGATACCTCCTCTGCAGCTGTTTCTGCTGGGATGCCAGGCTTTCCCCTCCGTGCTGCTTGTGGCCATCTTTTCCCTTCTGCAACCCATCACACCTTCTTCCATTTTTATAAGTATTTTTCCTGCCACTGCCACTCCCCACCTCAAGACAAAACCCAGCCCTGTTAACATTCTTGTGGGCTGTGGGGCGGAGAGGAGTTTTGCCGGACTTTGAAACGGTTGTAACGGTTGTAACTTTAGTTTGTGTAGACAACGAAAATGGAAAACCAGATCTTGTGTGTTTGTCTGAAAATCTGAAATCCCAAATCCTAACCCAAAGTGAAGAAACAGACGCTGGAGTGCACTGGGATGTCTGGACTCACTTCAAACAAAAGCAGCGAGGGAATCGCTTTCAAACACCTATTTTAGGAGTTTACATTTTTGTTCTTCCTTCTGATTCTTAGTATCTTCAGTGTGCTAGAAATAATGCTTTTAGGGAAGAATGTGGATCATAATGTGATGCACATCAAATTATGGTCAGAGTGCAAGGATGAGCAGAGTCTCTCTTCCCTGTTAATGAGATATCTGGTGGGTATCTTGGTTAGTAGCCTCGGGCTTCTAGAACATTAGAACTAAAGGATGAATGAGAAGTCATGTATCTACCCCCCTCCATTGGACAAATGAGCAAAACAACAACTCAGCAAAGTAAAGGGCTTGCTCAAGATACTCCAGCGAGTTCATGGGTTTTTTGTACTAAAATCCAGATCTCATGATATCTTCCCAGTGCTCTCTGTATTTTTCTAGTACATCTACTGATGGTTTTCTTATGAATAATATTGCACAGTGTGTGTAATTTAACAGAACTCTTTTAATACTTGACAGAAATATGCTTCCTCATGTTAATCATTTGCAAGTTCTTCTGAGTACTATAGTATCTTCTATTGCTGTTTTCTCTCTTGAGCAATTTCTTCCCGTATGTCTCTAAGCAGTTGCCAGGGTTTTGTGGTTCCATATCAGTACAACAGGTGTTACTCTAAAACTACCAAAAAAAAAATGTGTGTATACATATATATATATGTATGTGTGTATACACACATACATATATATATATATGTGTGCATACACACATACATATATGTGTGTGTGTGTGTGCGTGCGCACAAGGTAGCATGAGAATCACTCTCTCTTTAGCCTTCAGCTACATTTTCAATTATGTATCTGTGAGCAACAGCTTGATAGCATGGGAAATATACAGATTTGTAGTTCTACATCTGAGGGTTTATCCCATTTTCTAACAATGTGGCCTTGGGCATATTTTTAACCTTTCTGAGATTCACGTTCCTCAAAAAAAAACAAAAACAAAAGAACTACAAAAACCAGGTAGGTCTCCCTTGCAGTGTTGCTATTGGATTATATAGGTGAAGCACCTGACTCCTAATAAGCCCACAGTACATCCCAGCTTCCTTCCCAGCCTTTCATGGTCAGCCATATGTTTTTGACCCAGCTTGGGTTGTATGGAGAGGAGAAGATAATTTGTCATGAAGATGATTGTCTGATAGTTGTCATGAGAATTCAGTTGATGATCATTTAAAGATTTGTTGTCTATCATATCTAAATAGTTGCAACACATATGTTATCTGTATGTCTATAATTTATGAAATTTGTGCTGTCTCTGTTATTCCTGTATGACTCTTTCCTTGGTCTGGTCTTAAAAATCCAAATACATTTCTTTAAATATGCATACCCATTGTATGAGTCTCTGTAGGGAACTCTGACAACCCACCCAGCAAGGCTCTGTCCTCTGAGAATTTGTAAGGGGAAGGAAAAGCCTTTAGTTTGCAATAAAGTAAAAGTTGAATTTGTAGAGTGTCATAAGAGAAATACACAGTTGAGTGAGAAAGGAATGTATTCTAATGAGGTGGTCAGGGAATACTTGGTAGAGGAGATGGGACCTCCATCTTAAGGACTCAGTAGGACCTTCAGCAGGTCATGTTGTGTTGAAAGGTAGAAAGAAATTGAAGAAGCTCACCCCTGGTTGTTGGTGGAAAAGTTCAGCCCTTGCGGGGGACTCATTTGGCCAGTGGGGCAGGAAAGCAAAAGGGCAGGAGAAAATAGACACAGAAAGATCACTTGGGCTTGCTCTTTCACAACGGGAAGGTCTGTGAACACTGAGGAGGCCAGATCGGAAAGGAACCTCTGTGCTCTAACTTGAAGCTGATCTAAGATTTGGAAAGGTTACATAGTATCTTGTCTTCAGCTACTCAAACGGACTCCACAGGACTCTGGAGTTATTTTCACTGTTGTGTAATACGGTCAGTTTTGTTTTTAGCAGTCTCCCAGGGAAGTGTGGTAAGCACATTTCGAAGGCCATCACATTAAGTGCTGTTAGCAATAAATCACTGCTTCTGTGTTAATGGTCAAAAGTTTTCCCCCTTAGAATTTCTTTACTCCCTGATGTGTTTTTGCTGTCTTGTAACTTGTGCGTATACGTGCACGTGTGTGTGTGTATGTGCACATATGCACAGGCGCATAACTGAGTAAAGACCAGAGGATGCTCACGGCGAAAATTTTAAGTTCTTGCAAGTCAATGTTTCTAAGTACCCTTTGGAAATTAGCACCAAAAAAAAACCCAGAAAGTTTTTGTGTGTCTTTTTGTTTACTTTTGTCTGCATCTGTGTGTATTAATTGATACAAAAGGCAGAAAGTGATTCTCAAACATTCACATCAAGTGCTTTTCCAAAAAACCTAGTTTCATATTTGCTGAAGAGAATATTACATTCATGTGTTTGCTTCTCGCAACTGCTCCCCACGCCCCAACATACCCCAACTTAATTTTTCTAAATCTGCTTAATTTATTAGCAGATAAATTAAGTTGAAATTAAATCTTAAAAATTTTTAATTTCTAAATCCGCTGAACTGGGGTATTATGCTCTGTTGCAGGTACGTGGAAGTTCAATAGAAGGGATATGCAGCTGAGTTCTCAAGGTTTTGAATAATCCTTTTTATTATAAAGACATAATTTGTCACCTGTAGTAAACCCAGACCATTCAGCTTAGTTCACCACTGAAATGCTTTCATAACACCATGTTTGTCTTTTATTTCTACCTTTGGCTTTTACAAGAAATCAGTGTAAGAAACAAACTTCTATAAGAAAAGGTGTCTATGTGTTTTTTGTGAAACTTGTTAAAGATGGTTTCCACTACATCAATTAATGTATGAAATAATTTCCTTGTAGAATTTAGTTCTAGGCTTCTTTAATAGAAATTACCATTTTTATTTCTTTATTTCTTTTTTTTAAGATTTTATTTATTTATTTGACAGAGAGAGAGATCACAGGTAGGCAGAGAGGCAGGCAGAGAGAGAGGAGAAAGCAGGTTCCCTGCCAAGCAAAGAGCTGGATGCGGGCCTCGATCCCAGGACCCTGAGATCATGACCCGAGCTGAAGGCAGAGGCTTTAACCCACTGAACCACCCAGGCGCCCCCCATTTTTATTTCATATTAAGTTTCCTCTTTTTCCTGGCTGCCAGGGAGCACAATCAAGCCTAAAGGTAATGCTGTGGTACTGTAACCATGGTTTTTGTTTGTTTGTTTGTTTGTTTGTTTGTTTGTTTGTTTTTTGGCTTCTGGTATGGTTCTCTCTTCCATTCCTCTCTAGTGTCTAGTGTTTTTTGTTTTGTTTTGTTTTCCGGATTCTAGTTGCAACAGTCCTAATGAATATAACTTTAAATTGCACTATAAGTCAGAGTCTTTTTTGGACATGCATATTTCCAAAAAAAGTTGAAAATAAACATATTTTAAGAACAGTGGTTCCCATTTATAGCTAAATATTAGAATTACCTGGGTGCTTTTAAAACTGATACCCAGGCAGCACTCCAGACCACTTAACAGAGTATCTGGGGGTGGGTCCCAGACATCAGTATTTTTTGTAGTATTTTAAGTGATTCCAATGTTGAGAATTATTGGTTTAAATCTTTTTGTGTGTGTGCTTGCTACGTGTGTGTGTGTGTCTGTGTGTGTGTGAGATGATCACTATTTTATACAAACACATCTTTAAAAGGATAACATTTCGAACCATCTATAATCAATGCATGATTTAATCACTATAAACGTTTTGGAATAGCTAACCTGCCTCTCATTTTTCTTCTTTTTTTGAACAAAATTGCAGGCGTGTGTGTGTGTGTGTGTGTGTGTGTGTGTGTAGAGAGAGAGTACCTATGTGTGTATATATATACATATACGTGTACTACACATGTATGGTATATATATTTTATATATTTTTGCTTATATATTTGATATCCATTCACATATTTGCATGTAATTGATTAAAATGTACATGTATGTATATTCCTAATCTATTTTATTTATATGATATTTTCCCATATATCTCCAGAAATATTTTTTAATTACCTGGCTCTTAATATTTGTATAACATTTATACTACACGAATACACCACAGTTGGTTTACTCCTCTATTCTTACAAATTAAGTTTGTAGGAAACACTCTTAAACAATTTGAGGAGCATGAATTGAATTTTTTCCTTGGGAATAAATCAAGTGATCTGCTGATCCCTGCCTGTGTGGGCTGGGTTTTATCTGTGGAAGGAGAGTAGTAGCCGCCTAAGAGCTACCTAGTGCCTCCTTTCTTCCCAGCATTTGAAGGAATGGTTATTTTCTGCTCTTCCTTGAGACATAGAACTTAACCTACATTTGCTCTGGGTTTTAGAAACCTTGAATCTCAGCACTGAAAGAGTCCTTCCTAACTGACAAAATTAGCTTGGGAATGATTTTCCTCATCCGGAGGGTAGGGACAGATCATGAAATGATGGTAAGGACTCTTTGAATGTTGAAATATTGGGCAATGTATCCTGCGAACACTGTCTTCTCAGGCATTAAAAGTTAAGGTCACTACTTTGACTTGGAGAAGTGAGCTTGAATTTGAAGACTTGAAGCTTCAAGAAGGTCTGAGCTAAGCTCTGGAACAAATGGGTCAAGTGTGATAGAGGAAGCAGTAGATGGAGGGCAACACTGAAATCCCGCTGGGATTTGGGTCATCTAAGATGACGTGGTGGATGGTCACCAGATGCTGAGAGTCTGCTTGCAAGTAGGCAGAAAGAAAACATCTGTCTCAAGATCCGGGGTAATATATGATGATGTTTCTTTGGTTGTCCAAAGACTGTCCCAGAGTCCCTACTCTTTGCCACTCCAATGTTCTGCCCATTTGCCAAAGCCTTATAAACACTTATTTCTGTTCTTACTGCCTTCCCCCTTCTGATTGAAAGACCGGTTTTAGGCCGTGTGAACATGGCAGAGCTTATCATTGTGCCTGGGACAGACATTCAGTAGGTGCTTATTGAATGAAATGCACAGGAACAATCAGCACTTTCCATTCTGGTAATCTGCTTTCTGTTAAAATTTCCAGGAATGCACTGTGTCTAAAATCGAGGGCCATATGTACAAGAAATGCTTTCTTTTGTCAATGTGAAATCCCTCCAAAGTTAATCCCCCTTCATGGTTTTGTATGTTTGAGGGTGGGGGGTGCCTTTTATGGTGTGTGTGTGTGTGTGTGTGTGTGTGTGTGTGTGTGTGTGTGTGTGTGTTGTATAGAAAGCTGTAAACCAAACCATATCCTAGGGTAGCTCTTTTGAGAGAGACACAGTCCTGTACAAAGGCCTGGGCACAGGTTAGATGGCACGTCTTTTTGTAAAGGTCTTACTTGGATGTTTCCTGTTTCTGTTACTTCCTTCTGAGTGCCCCATTTAAAATTCCAGCCAATGTCTGAGTCCTCGAAGAGCAAGCCAGGATAATAATCAAGATAATGTAGCCAAGAGGTGCGAAATTTCTCAGCCTTTCTAAAAGAGATGAGTGAGAAGAAATATCTTCAGAATTAGAAGCAGCTTTCCTTTGTAGCCAGAGAGACACATGTCCCAGGTCCTGCTCAAGCTGGCCCTTTTCCTCTGAAGGACCCTTTCCCCGTGATCTGGAGGTGTGGTGAGCTCAGATGGCTGCAGGGTGGTGTATTTCAGTGTTCACCAGTAAGTCCATGCAAGCTCCAGTCTAAGTCTTGATTTTAAGGAGGGTTCACCCAGGGATATAAAATAAAATTGGATTTGAATGGAAACTTGGCATCCCAGTTTGGAAACATTTTTTATTGGGTACAGATTTGGGAGGGGGGAGGAAAAAACAAACACAAATTCTATGTTGTAAATGTTAATAAAAAAAGAACAAGTAAAACAAATTAAAATGTTTTGTTTTGCTAAGGCTTATTTGCATTCCCATGACTCCAAAATACTTCTGGATTTTATGAAAATCTGTATAACTCCTTTAGTATAGAAACACAGGGAAAAAATGAAGTTAAATAAAGTCAGAAAATAACAGAGGTAAGATGTAAAATTATAGTAGTCAGTTGATAGCAATTCTAATGAGTTTTTTTTAAAGATTTTATTTATTTATTTGACAGAGAGATAGATCACAGGTAGGCAGAGAAGCAGGCAGAGACAGAGGGGGAAGCAGGCGCCCTCCTGAACAGAGAGCCCGATGCGGGCCTCGATCCCAGGACTCTGAGATCATGACCTGAGCCAAAGGCAGAGGCTTTAACCCACTGAGCCACCCAGGCACCTCTAATGAGTTTTTTTAATCATGCTTTTTGTTGTCCAAGAAGATCATGTTATGAATCATTTTGAATATAGGATTCTCACATTATGTCTTCAACTTGCTAGTTCTGTTATTTGTTAGTGATAAGCTTTTATGTTCCTCCCTATATGTATCAACCCAATCCCTGTGGCTGACTTTTTGTTGTTGTTACGCTTGCTAATTTTTAATACCATTAGATCTCACAGATACTCCACTACCAAAGTCGTTAAAATTAAGAAGAAAATAGAAGGTTAATGGTCATGACTCAACTCAAAATAATCTGTTTGTTTGTATCATACTTTCATCTCAGAAATATGTATTTAAAGGGAAGAAGAACCAGAATAATCAGGAGGTTGTGTTATAATCCTGGCTCTCCCATGGAACCATTGTATGATTTTGAGCTAATAGCTGTCTTTTGTAGCCCCCCTCTTGTCCTCTGACCAGTTCATTCACTCATCTGGGCATGCGGTTTAAAGGACATGCTTAGTAGGACAGGATGATCCATGGTCTAGATGATCCAGAATGTCACTGCCCAATATGGCAGGCACTAACTGCATGTGACTTATTTAAATTTAAGTTAATTAAAATTTTAAGATTCTAACCATATTGGAAAAGCGGACTGTTCACATATAGCTGGTGGCTACCATATTGGACTGCATGGAAGAACCGTTCCATCATCACAGAGAGTCCTGTGCAGTAGCACTGATCTAAAATGACACTCCCTCCCCTAACATTGGGAATTGCTGTTTGAGTTTAGGTGATATCTCTTTGAGTTGCTGTGTGAACTGCTGCGGATAGTACAGCCCCTAGAGAGCTCTGTTTTTCCCCTTGGGTCATGTGCAAGACTGCGGACACGGCACGCACAGGAGAGTGGTTACTTTGTGCTCGGCAGCATGTCAGCCACATCATCACAGATGTGGAATCAGTGGGCCTCCTTATTCTGAATTCTGTCAGAATCGTTTTTAAGTACCATATGTCCAGTGTCATCTTTGGCACATTTCTCTGACTTCATCCGTGTTCCAAAATGAAGCCTCACAGTCGCCTTCATAAATTTAGCCATCAAAGACGATGATGGCTTGCTGAGCTCTAAAACCTAAAGTGAAGTGGGATAATCGTGCTGGGAATGGAGAGTGAGGGGACATCTGAGAATCACGTTGCTGTTGTGGATTGGCAGAAATTAATCTTCAGTGACTGCAGAAGCAGCTGCGTAATAAGAGGACCACATTTGCCCCTTCTGCTTATGAGCTGCTGCCCCCACCACATTCCGTATAAATGTCTGATTTTGAAAGTCCTTGACAAACTATAAAACCGTATACCAAAGTTAATACTGATTCTTAATATCATCAGTGATTTTTTTTGGCAAAACTATGACAGAGACATAAGACAGTGACCACCTCTGCTGCCTTAGTGGTCTGAGGTTCGCTTCTGTATAGGTGCAGGGATGCCTGACTTGCACTGGGTGTTGTGTGTCTGTTTATACATATATAAGCACATATACATACATATATACTCATTTACATATATACATGTAACACATACATAATACCTATATGTATGTGTGTATCCATATGTCCCAGTATAGTTCCTGGTGCATCGTAAGTGCTTTTAAAGTATTTGCTACTAATTAGTCATTATTATTAGGTCACTGATATACTCATTAGTGGATGCACCAAATCCATTCCTCTTTCTCTCCCAGAACTTTGTGATCTACCAAATGGAGGGTGATAACAAGATGCCTTTGTATCCTATCTTTGGAGAGTGTGAGCTACCTGTGTTGAGCCCTTCTCTTGCAGGATATCCCCCCAAGCCTTGAGGTGGGATGCTGCCTCCCAAACAAAATCCCAGTGCTCCGAGACCTTCACAATACCCTCCCTGAACTTCTGCACTCTGAGATCTTTCTTCACCACCACACTCCAGTACCACCAGTGCCACAGCCACCACACACACACACACACACACACACACACACACATACACACACACACACTCCCGCTTTGTGTGTTTCTTTTTTTTTCCAGATACTTAAGATTTAAGGGTGCTAGATCTCTGATCCCCTCTTGAGTGAGGCACAAAGATGTCCTGTCCCCATGCTGTTGATGTTGACAGAAGTAGGGCACGTTTTTCCTCCATGTGCTGCTGAACTCTGAAGCAGAATGTACGAGATGTTTTCTGGTTACCAAGGATACCTGGTGACATAATCATACCTAGCCTTTCTTTCTCTCTCCGCCCCCTCACTCTCTCCTCGCCTGGGTCTTGATGTGCCACCCTCTGCGGAGTACAGCTCGTACTCTATAGCCTGTACTTATTTTGGTACAGAAACAGCTGCCCAGGACTGACTGGAAAGATTACAAACACTTCCAGTCTCTCCAGTGGACAGGTTACCTCTTGAGAGAGAGCAGCTCATGCTTTCTTATATACTAAGGTTTTTTGCCATTTTAGAACACAGCTGATTTTTGTTTGGTTCTAGTCACAGTTATAACAAAATACTCTCTGGTTCCTGTATGTTGATTTATTAGAGACGTCCTGCCTCCCTCAGTGTAGATCCTTGCCCCATTAGCTTTCAACAGTAATTAGTCAAGGTCTTATCTGGAAAGTTCTGCCCTATTAGCCCTATGTGGGCAGTGTGTCTTGGGATAGACATTTTACATTCTGTCTGTAGGCAGAGGACTACATACAAACAGAAATGTAGTTTAATGTGAAATGTCAAATAACTTCAGTCACCTGTCATCTAGATATGTCAGATTGGCATTCTAGGCCCTCCATGACCTGACTTCTAATTTGATATCTTCAAGTCCTGTCTTACTCCACTCATATTAGCAGTAGGTTTTCCCATCACCATGCCTTTGCTTGTATTGTCTCTGCCCGGAACTCCCTCACCACCCCCACTCTCACCATCATCTCCATCACCATCACCACCACCACCACCATCTCTGTCACCCTTTCCACCATCACTTCTGTCATCTCTGCCACCACTGTTGCTGCCTCTATCACCATCCCCACCCCCACCATCACCTCCGTCACCATCACTGCCACCATCACCACAACCATCTCCACCACAACCATCACCATTACTACCAGCAGCAGCAGCAGTAGTATGTATCCTCTCCTTTAAGACCCAACCAAAAGACCTCTTCTTCTGCAAAGGTATTTATATTTGCTGAAAGTGACCATTCTCTCCTCTGAACTCCCACTCTTGTCTCTCTACCTCTCTATTATGACATCCTCAATTATGTTCTATCTTGTGATACTTGTTATTTAGTTGAGTAGGCCATATCTCTGCTTACTAGATATGAAATTTCATGATGATGGCATGGTCTTGTCTTACCTCTTCCTGCCTTTTCTTTAGTTAGGCTTAGGTCAGGGTTAATTCTTCATATCCTATAGCTTTTCAAAAAATACTTGTTGAGTAGGTGAGTGAATAAATGGCAGAAACCATCTATAGAAGGCTGATGCAAGTACTTCCGTCAACTGGAACTATTGAGAAAAGATTACTTATATAGGAGACTTGAAATATTTTAATATTAATGGGATGGGATATTTGAGTTGCCAGGAACTTCCAGATAATCTGGCCACTATGTCCCTTCCCACACCCCCTTCATTTTCAAAGGAGGAAACTAAGAGTTATACATGACTGATCCAAATCACATAGTAAGGAAGTATTAGAGCTAGGATTGTAACTCAGATCTGGCATCCAACCCAGCACGTTCTTTTGAAATAAGTCTCAAATAACAGTGACATAAACATTCTATTGCTCAGACACGTGAATGTGAGAAGATAATTTCCCACACCACAGCATATCAGCCCATACATTTATTTCCTTGCTGATATAAATAGCACCAACAAAATAGCAGCAATGTACGTTGGAAACACGACTGCTTCCATCATATGGTGGTCCTGCACAGCTGAATCAGAAACCCAGGTAAGGAGATAAGACAAGTCTTACTCAATTGTATACTTCTAAATGACTTAATTACTGAATTCTGGGCTGCCGGGTCATAAACAGCATGAAAGGAAATGGGAGTTAGAGCTGGCTGACGTTCCCTCAACAAGGAGGAGTCTAGAAAGGAAAATATTGGAATCCTGCACTTCCGCACTAGGAGGGGGTGAGGGTAGGAGCCAAATGGTAGGGTGGGGGGAGATTCCTTTCCCCAACTATGTAACAGAGCATTACGTGAGTGAATTCAGAACTTTGAGAGTGTTCTGAGCTGAGTGCCTGCTGGAATGTGGACTGTAAATCTCTCTCATCATCCTTCTCCTCACTGACCTGCAAACAACCCCTATTTCTTCCATCTGCTTCCCCACCACCTGCCTTTTAGTCTTTATCTACATAACATTTTCCATTCTCCTACCTTCCTCTCTGCCTGCCTTTCCATGGTGCATCTCATTCCTTCTCCAAATGTTTGCATCTGGCCATATTTTCCCCTAGCTGTGAGAGCCACAGTAGGATCATGTGATCTCTTAACACATCTGCTCAACAAATATTATTGAGCCCCAACCATCTAGGTGTTGAAGATACAACAAAACAAAACGGTGAGCAAAACAGAAAGTTCTGCCTTGTGGACTTTATGTTTGAGTGGGGAGAGAATAAGCAAAGTAGTTGGTAAGTTATGTAGATTATTGGAAGGTGGTTGATAGAGAAATAAGCTAGGTTGGAAAAGGGAATGTAGGAGGAAAAAGGGCTCCAGGTCTCAGTACAGAATTGGACAGCCTGGCCTGGAATTGGAACCCGAACCCTAGGTCCAGCCTTCTGAGTCATGTGACCTGGGCAGACTAATAGATCTCACTGTGCTTCTGTGTCCTCATCTGTATGTTGGGAATCACAAGGAAAACTGATACCTTCTCTGGTGATTTGGGGGATTAAATGAGATGATGGATATAAAGTGCTCAGCTCATGACCTGCTTCCCTATAAACACTAAATGATTGTTAGTTTGCATTATTTGTAGAACAATGCTATATGTTATAGTATATACCTTATGTATGTAACATATATAGTGTATATATGTGTCTGTTATGTACATAGCATTATTATTATCTTAACTTTACACCTATAATATTCCATTTTTCTCAAATACCTGTATTTTCATATGTGTCTCTTTTTCTGCTAGTCTATGCACTTTTAAAGGCAAAGACCACCATTTTGAGGATCTCTATAGCCTCCACAGTTCTTCAGCAGATACAGAATTCTACGTCTTCTTGCTAAATTAGAAACAAATGTGATACGCCTTTCCCAGGCACAATAATCTTGTACTGAAGCCAGTTGTTAGAACCTTCTCTGGTTCTGATCCTTCTCATGTCATACCTAAATGAGAACTGCCTTCTGTCCATCTCCTCTCCATACCTGTAACCTCTGTTCCTTCCCACCTCCTACAGAATGCCTATCTCCTTCCCCCAGCTCACTGACTGTCCTATCCCTATGCTCCTGCACAAGGGCTTTTCAGAGATTATTTCCTATGGATCCAGCCAGTTACTGTAGCTTTGTTCTACCTTCACGCAAACTTAAACCATTTCTGTCCAATGGGCTCCTTTGTGGGACTCCCGTCTCAAAATTTGTGAGTGCCCTAAACCTCTAGTAATAATGCACTTCTACTCTCTAGTAAAAAAGGTTTCATTCCTTGTCTCGTGATCCTTACAACTGTGTGAGGCACAAATTTAGGGGATTATCAGAGGCATGTTTCTTTTTAAAAAAAAAAAATATTTTATTTATTTGACAGACAGAAACAGAGCTAGAGAGGGAACACAAGCAGGGTGAGTGAGAGAGGGAGAAGCAGGCTTCCTGCTAAGCAGGGAGCCCAATATGGGGCTCGATCCCGGGATCATGAACTGAGCCAAAGGCAGACGCTTAACCAACTGAACCACCCAGGCGCCTTCTAATAAGGAAACAGAGCTCAGAGAGATGGAGTGAAAACTCCCAAGTTCACTGGCTAAAAATGGCAGCACTGACACCTGAATTCCGATTATCTCCAGCAATACTGGATTAAAAAAGTTTATGGTTGGCATTTGGATGACCAGAATTCCCACCTCGGCATTGCTGTCCACTTACTGTACGACCCTGGGAAATGCCTTGGTTTTCACTTCCATAAAATAAAAGTACCTCTTGCCCATCCTGACTCACAGGCATATTTTGAAGATTAAAAGACATGTTAAGAAATTTCAGAAAGTATAAATTGTCATGTATAAATGTCAGAAGTATGAATAAGCTCTGTAAAAATATAATGACTGATGTGTATGAAAGGAAGAAGTGGACACTTTGTGATTTCCACTCACACCAGAAAAAGAAAAGCTCTTTAGAATTTTCAGACATAACTAAGCATTGGCACTGCTGATAAAGAATATAGGATTCATGCAAGCTTTTTTTAAACATATGGGCTAAAAAATACAGTATGCCCAATCACCAGAGTCCAAATATTATTTAAAAATAGCCCCCTCCCAAGGAACACACACACACACACACACACACACTTGATAAACAGTGAAGAAGATAGTCTTTTTCCATTGCACCGAATGAACTGCAAAGATGTTTCTATTGACCTGTAAAATCCAGTGATGCGAGGTGATGTGTCGTTCTGTCGTGTTATACTATGAAGCTCAGCATTACCGGCCAAGTTCATTGCAGAGTCCCAGAGCCCACTGAAATTCTGTGGTCATCCTGGATTATTGTTGAACTTCCTTGCCACAAATCAGCTAACCCTTGGGACTTGGAAATTCTGAAGTTATGTAGAGATTTTTGTGAAATTTCAGACCTGTAGTGTATTATACTTTAAAGTTGGTTTTCAATAGGGGGACATATAATTAGACTGAATAATATTTGTAGCAAGGACCTGTGGCCTGGGTGACAAAAGTAATCTGTGCACAAGTGCTGAGATTCCTCTTATTATCATTCTGCTTTATTTCCCCAGTATGCACCAGGGACAACTAGGAGATGGTGCCAGTCAAAAGCTCCATGTTTTAGTGAATTTCGATCAGATCATCAGAGTCAGCAGGGAAGGAGAGGAGAGAGATGAGCAGTAGTATGCCCTCACAGAAATAGCAGGGTCCCTATAGCTTTGAATTCAGCTGTAATGCAGAAACCAAAAGGGTCATGGAGTACTATGGATAGGACTATGTTGACATCTATCTGGAGAGCAACATTAAAGATTAGATCTCTGTTAGGGACAAGACCCAGCACTGGGGAGAAGAAGATTCCCTGATAGCAGCTGTCCCAACAGCAGGAAGAGATTCCCGATTTTTTTAGGATTGGGCATCCAGATCTCAGCCCAGTCCCACCTGCCTAGATTTAAAATGCCATTTTGGGCCTCGAGCTGGGCACATTCCCTCTTGGTACCACATGACAGTGCTAAGCTTTCTGAACAGGGAAGCCTGGAAGGCAAGCAGAGAACCTCATGGGTCTAGTCCCTCAGCCTTCTTGGTGTTAGGCATAAATTGCATAGATGGGGTGGAGGCTCAGGCCAGAGAACTCTCTCAGCACTTACAGGGTTCTCCTCAGACTAATTTAAGAATCCTAACATTTGGATGTGGCTTGCCCCAGGTCACACAAGGAGTCCATGGGAGAATTTGGGTGAGAACTCAAGTCTTTTGAGTTTCCATCTAGCTCTGTAAAGAAGCAGCACCTTCTTGTATGATGATAATGTATCAAGCTCCATATACCTTAATATGCTTCCTGAAGATGGCTATTGCAGACCATATGGGCTAAGCACTCCACCCTCTGGATATGAATTACTACCCCCTCCTGTCAGGACAGTAAAGGAGGGTCTCATAAAGATGATATGTCTCTTAGATTTTAGTGAGGCTTCAGTGTATGGAAAGGCACTGTGTTTATTCTGAGACATTGGAAGACAAGTTGCAAAGGATCTTAGATTTTCTACAGAGATACTTTTGGGGGATAGGCTGTAATGTGATACCTCCTGGTGTTTACCTATTTGTGCAATTCCCTTTTCCTGAGTACGGGTGGGCCCTATAACTTTCTTCTAATCCATAGAAGATGGCAAAGGCATTGGGATGCAACTCCCATGATCACTGTACATTCTGTCAAAGTCCATCTCAGCAGACTGGCACAAGAGACTCTTCTTGAAGGCTTGAGGCTGTGAGTGACCATGTTGGAGAAGCCCATGAACTCTAAGGAACTGTGGGCTACCTCTAGGAGCTGAGGGGGTGAACTTCAGCTAATAGCCAACAAATAGGCAAAGGCTTACAGCCAGAGGAAATGAATTCTGCCAACAACCTGAATGCTGTTTGAGAACAGATCCTTCCCCCACTCAAGCCTCCAGATGAACATACATCTCAGTAACATCTTGATTTCAGCCTGTGAGGCTCTGAGCAGAGGATCCAGCAAAGCCATGCATGGACCCCCAGAAACCGTAAAAAGACATGCTGTTTTAAGCCACTTAGCTTGTTAAGTAGCAATTGAAAGCTAATACAATACTCTTGACTGTTTTCTTTTTTAAAAAATTGTGTTATGTTAGTCACCATAAATTACATCATTAGTTTTTGATGCAGTGTTCCAAGATCCATTGTTTATGTACAATACCCAGTGCTCGATGCAATACATGCCCTCCTTAATACTCACCACCAGGCTCACCCATACCCCCACTCTCCTCCCCCTAAAACCCTCAGTTTGTTTCTCAGAAACAAAGATCCTGAGAAACAGGATCAGAAACTCTGAGAAACAGTTTCTCATGTTTCGTCTCTCCCTCTGACATTTTTCCTTTCTTCTCCTAATGTCCTCCATGTTATTCCATACATTCCACAAGGAAGTGAAACCATGTGATAATTGACTTTCACTGCTTGACCTATTTCAAATACTCTGCATAATCTCCTCCAGTCCCATCCATGTTGATGCGGAAGTTGGGTATTCATTCTTTCTGATGGTTGAGTAATATTCCGTTGTATATATGGAGCACATCTTCTTTATCCATTCATCTGTTGAAGGACATCTCAGCTCTTTCCACAGTTTCACTACTGTGAACTTTGCTGCTATGAACACTGAGGTATATATGGCCCTTCTTTTCATTATATCTATGTCTTTGAGGTAAATATCCACTAGTGCAATTGCAGGGTCATAGGATAGCTCTATTTTTAACTTTTTGAGGAATTTCCACACTGTTTTCCAAAGGGGCTGCACCAAATTGCATTCCCACCAACGTGTAAGAGGGTTCTCCTTTCTCCACATCATCTCCAACATTTGTTGTTTCCTGCCTTACTAATCTTTGCCATTCTAACTTGTGTAAGGTAGTATCTCTGTGGTTTTTATGTGAATTTCCCTGATGGCTAATGATGATGAACATTTTTTCATGTGTTTGCTAGCCATTGTATGTCTTCATACGAGAAGTGTCTCTTCATGTCTCTGCCCATTTTTTGGCATGATTTTCTGTTTTTTGGGTGTTGACTTTGAGAAGTTCTTTATGGATCTTGGATATCAGCCCTTTGTCTGTAGTGCCATTTGCCAGTATCCTCTCCCATTCCGTGGGTTGCCTCTTCGTTTTGTCGACTGTTTCCTTTGCTCTGCAGAAGCTTTTTATTTTGATGAAGTCCCAAAAGCTCATTTTTGCTTTTGTATTCTTTGCCTTTGGAGATGTGTCTTGAAGGAAGTTGCTATGGCTGATGTCGAAGAGGTTACTGCCTATGTTCTCTTCCAGGATTTTGATGGATTCCTGCCTCACGTTGAGGTCTTTCATCCATTTCGAGTTTGCCTTTGTGTGTAGTGTAAGAGAATGGTCTAGTTTCATTCTTCTATACATAGCTGTCCAATTTTCCCAGCACCATTTATTGAAGACTGTCTTTTCTCCACTCGATATTTTTTTCCTGCTTTGTCAAAAATTATTTGACCATAGAGTTGAGGATCCCTATCTGGGCTCTCTACTCTCTTCCACTGGTCTAAGTATCTGTTCTTGACTATTTTCTAAACAGGTGCCATTTAGAAAATCCTCACCCAGTAAAGGAGTCTCTTACAGTTTTCTAAATCAGCAGTTACAATGGTTCTGATTAAACATCTTCAGTGGGGGGGAGCTACCATTTCACGGGGCAGCCCATTCCAGGGTTAAACAGTTAGCATGCTGTCAAGTTCCACCCTCTGAAGAGGCAGCCTGTGATATGCCATGGATCCTGGGTAGCCTGGTGGGGGGTTCCCTGTTCTCTCAGTCCTGGACTATCCCAATTGGCAATCAGTCCATGTCTGCCTGCTTCCTCAAAGAAGGACTGGAGGAGAAAGATGTGACAGGTCCACCACACAGGATCTCTCACTCTCAGTTCTATTGCTCAGCAGCGATGTAAACTTTGACCCCTTAAATAAGTTAATGAGCCCTGCTCTGCATACTTTTACTCACAGTGTTGTGGCCATCAAGTGAGATAATGTCAATGAAAGTGTTGTTGGCCGTAAATCAACAAATGATTGTAAATGATGATTATTATTAAAATAATAGGCATTTGTCAGTCAACAATTGTCGAAGCTGGTCCACACTTACTGAGACAGGGTCTCCAGGGAAGTTGCTGATGGGAAGATAAGGAGACCTGCCCCAGTTTGGCATTGCATCACTGATTCTGGATCCCTGTGGTACATTTCAGGTCTTGCTTCAGGAATTTGTTTTTTGTTTTTTTTGGAAGGAACAAGAAGCCCCTGGAGCCAGTTAGGCTGTCATCAAACTTAGTTGGTAATTAGGCTCCAAAGAAAACCTGTGGCAGCGAGACAGCGTTGAAACTTGAATTCCTTTCCACAGGTGGAGAGCTGGATCCTAGAGGCAGTGTGTACAGCTTGGCTATTTTTATGCTTCTGCATGCAAGAAAGTTCAAGAGAACCTGGGTAAAGCAATTAGCATCCCACTGTCTGCAGGCAGAACTGGTTTGAACATGTTTCCCTGTTCTTGAAGGGGCTGTTGGAGCCTTGGCAGTTTATCTGATGAAAGATTGCACTAAACAAAATGTCTTCACTTACAAATCCAGGCCTTTTACACTCTCTGTCAGCCCAAAGTTTGTTTCTTTTTGTTACCTTCCTTCCTATAGCCATGGACCATGGACAAGTAAGTTAATCCCCAAGAGCCTGAGAAATTATGGGGGTGTTTAATCAGTCTGTTTGTAGATGTCCCAGCAAGCCCTGGGAACTCTTTCTGTATGGACAGTTTACATATTGTGATTCTCCTCATTTGGAACAGAAAAATACGTTTCTACTTGCACTTTTCAGGGCAAGGTTCATGGATATGTTTATGCTGCACTGTGCACATTACCATTGAAAGTATTCCTACTTCACTGTAGATTTGTTTTGCCCACTTTAAGAAAAACAAGATCAAGATCTCATTATTAAAACCAAAAGCCTTCCCAGAAACTCCTCCTTTTAAAAGCATACATTAAAAAATGTCCGCAGTGATGTTTGTTTTCGCAAAAGTGGTCCGAATTTTTACCTGTCTCTGTATACATCGTATTCTCATGTTGGCATGATGAATTGTGTGGGGGCATCAAGTGTCAGGAACCCACAGAAATGTGCTCTCAGTGCTGCTTGTTTCTTCATCCTTCATCAAGTCCAGTTTTTATCCATGACTTCAGTTTTTTGGTTTTTGGTTGCTTCATTTGGGGATTTTGTTTGCCTGTTGTGTTTTGATTCTTGTATCTGTTTTCTAATTTCAGCCTGAGATCCAATGCTAATTGAACATTAGCATGAAGTATTTGAGCCTGGCTCTCTGGACTCCTGTGGCTCGCTGGTTATCTCAGTGGTTCAGGTGTCACGCTCCCAGACTTGGTTCTGCTTTCTCCTCTTCGAGCCTAGAGAACTTTTCACTAGCCAGGCATAAAGCCGGCCATTGAAATTTTAACGGGTCTCTTTAACTCCTCAGTTTCCTTGATGTGGTGGTGAGCTCTTGCAATGCAGAGAACCTGTTAGTCTTGTTCGTGATGCCCCCACTGCCTAGCACAAGGTGTACCAGAATACCGACGTTCCATAACTGTTCCAAACAGTTATGACAGACGTTCCATAGCTGTCTATTTCATAAAGGGAAGAACGTTCATAGGTTACATTTTTCCCAGGCACCAGATAATGCAATCCTAGATCTTGCTATAGCATCTGAGACACCAAGTGAGAGGATTTGAATGATCTGTGAAAATCCATGTGGGCAGCTCCCAAATTATAGATGGATTGTGTCCCAGTAGTTCAGAGATGAATGAGTATTACAATTCACAGAGCTTGACAGATACACTCATTTCAGCCTTCCCGTTTTACAATGCAGCAGCTCAATCCTGAGAAGGGGGCGCAATCTTGCTGAAAGTCCTAGGAAGGGTTTATGGCAGAACTAACTCCTACCTGGTTCCACGTATTCTGCTTACTGCTTACGCTCGTTGTATCACAGGCACATATACCAATTAGTTGCATCCTTTGGCCCACAAAGAAGCATATTTAATCCAGTGTTAGATACTGTGATTATTCACAGAATCCTGACATTACTAGGGAATAAGCTCTGAGACCAGGGAAATAGCTCTAGCCAGACATCAGTAGTAGCTTCCAGGAAGGACATCCACAGCTGTGAGGAAAGGGGTTCTATTCACTGTGCTCTCAGCGGAGGTATGTGTAGTCAGGTGGCTATGTCCACTCCCTCCTAAGGGCACAGGAGTCCATGAAATGATAGCCATTCTTGAATCAAGGGTGAGCCTTCTGCCCAGTTTTCAGAGGCAAGGACAGTGATGTATGTTCCAGAAAAACCAGTGTAATTGTCTCACATGTGCATCTTTTCCCTGTGCACATCTCTGCTTTTTTATTTGAGAGACAGAGATTGAGAGCATGCATGCAAGGAGGCATAAGGGGGTGGGGCAGAGGGAGAGGAAGAAAGAGAATCCTAAGCAGTCTCCACACCTAGCACAGAGCCGGACGGGACGTGGGGTCGGTCTCCCAATCCTGAGATCATGACCTGAGCTCCAATCAAGAATCAGATGCTTAACTGACTGAGCCACCCAAACACCCCCATCTCTGCGCTGCCCTGGAAACCAGGACTTCATTATATATTGTGTGAATACCTGTCTGCCAGGATTTAGAACAAATGTTTTCACGCAACTTTGTCTCTTCGTTCAGATAAATTTCATACATTACTTTCTGTCCAGAACTCTAGGGTCATCTTGGGATTTTTTTACAACTCCAGTAAATGTTTATTTTAATTTTCTTGAAAGAAGGGAGGAGGGTAAAGAAAATGTATCAAAAGCTCCTACTGCCAAACCACTGTTTTGATTTCTCTTTGTGTGAACTTCGGCTTCCCCCACATCTTGAGCCCTAAACTCTTTGATGTTGTCCCTTTAAGCATAAAATAAAAGATTATTTTCTTTAGTGTACAGGCTTGGAGGAGGGCAAACACAAAACATTCCTGTGTGTTTTCTATAGCAAGAATTGATGCTGGTCTTAGGGCTCTCATATTTGCCCTTGCCTTATACAATAAGCATTTGGCGCTCTCTACTTTGGTTTTGTCAGCTTTCCAATCCTGTATGAAGTTCCTTCATACTGTTTGTGTGTGAGCAACTTGACAGGGAAGCAGCCGCGATCCGATTCCTCTGTCTATCCCTGCAGGGCTCGTAATTATGTTTTGCACACAATAGGGGCTCAGTGCAGGAGTGAATGCATGGATGAGTCTTCCGGTTTGATTCCACGAGCTGCTTAATTCTATTAGATGCACTGTCTAGGTCTTCAGAAGACATTTCCTTGGTACATACTTAGTACTGTTTTTTAATACTCAATAAATGGTTTGTGTTACTTTCAGTGAAAGCCTTAATGAATAGAAGTTAAACTGTTTTCAGTTACAGAGTTAATCTTTTTATCCGTCCCACAAAATGGCATTGGGTCCACGAGACTCATTTCCTGAGTTTCCTGGCCAGTGTAGTTACCTAACTTTGTGTTCATAAAATCCTCAACTCCCGGGATTGCCCTGGCTTTTAGAGAGCCTATGGAAATGCTTATCATTTACAAATGAGGAAACTGACATAATCGCTGTCTTTAAAGTTAGTGAATTAGTTAGGAGTTTGCACTGTCCTTAATCAAGCTACTCTGTGTATATTCACAATATTTTGATAAATATTCTATTCATTCTATTTTGTGACTTCCTAGACTGATTTTAAAGACAGATAAGAGCTCAGAAGTAATTGGATGACTTGCTTAATTGCCAGTGTTCCTCTGTCCATTGTGTTCATAGCTAAACTGGGTTGCTTTTGGTCGGGGATAAAAATAACAGTAGTTACCCCCATAAGCAACTGGGAAATCCTTCTGTTCTGTTGTCCTTATTCATAGTGATGAATCTTGAAATTGCCCCTCTTTCAAGTTAGATGGCCAGTGACCACGTATTCAAGATATCATTTGATTTTTCTGTGCTTGCATCCCTCCTTTTCAGAAGCTTTTCCATCATTATGGCCTTTCTAAATATTGTCATTACCTTGAGAGAAAAATAAGAAACTTAACAAGAATGAGTTACGATATGTAAAGGGGTCCTGGTAATGAAATGAGGAGAGCCTTGCCTTAGTTTTATAAGATCTGGGTCTGAATCCTGGTGTGGCATCCTGTTAACTTTACGAATTTAGGGGAGTTAGGGACTCTAGAAACCTTGTCTCCCTGTCTATCTAGTGTGGGAAAACATGGAACCAGTTTGGAATAGAGATTAATCTATGTGAAGTCATATTTTTAAAATACACACACACACACACACACACACACACACACACACACACAATCTTCAGTGGTTCCTGTTCCAAGTCTTGTTTGGCCAGGTAGCTTCTATGAATAACAATTTCAGTGATGGCAAATATGTATTTAGAATTTTATGGCTTACAAAGCACTTTGTTATTTTGTCATTCTATTATTATTGCTAATATTATTTAATGTTGTTTTAGCTTGAAAAGCAATGTCCTCTTTAGTATTCTGTTCCTGTTGGGTGTACTGTAAATTACATTTCACAGATGGAAAAAGACAGATCCTAGGAGGATAAAGGACTCTGTGACATAAATTCACTTCTAAATAATGGGGAAGATTTATACCCACATTTTGAAATTCATAAACTCTTGCTCTTTCCTAAGGCTTTTCCTAAACACTAGACATAATCAAATAGAAAGCTTTGGCTTATCCTGCCCCTCATCCATCCATTCTTTCAGAATTCTCCCCAAAAAAACTTTGCTCCTTGGAAATGTACAGCATGGATTGGAAGCAGTTCTGTTTCACAGGAGCAGTTTTCATTTCCCATTTGAAGAGCTGAAATGCAGTGTCTCTATAAGACTTTGGAAGTTACAGACTCAAGGACAGGAGCTGTAGTTTGTGCATCTGTCTTCTCACAACTTGATAAAAATCACCAGAGAATTTCCATCTTTACCTGAAATTCTCTGGGAAACAGAGAACCCCAACTCTGCAAAGGCACTTGGGCTACACAAAGCTGCTTTAAACTCTGAAACTGGTGGACAGTCTAGTGTACGAGAAGGGAAATCCCTCTATCGGTGCTATAATAGAGTCTTATCTAAATACCCAAAAGCTCTCTGCAAGCATAAGTTGTTACTCTAGGTTGGATTTCAAAGCCCACAGCTCCCTTATGAGGTCAACAAGGATAACTGATGTTTATTCTATCGTTAGGGCCCTCAAGGCTCCAGCAAACATTCTGCACATCACTTCGAGGACTAGCAGTCAATGTGGGAATCATGGCCAAAACTGGAAGAGCATGTCTGCTCGAAGGGTTATTTGAGTCAACAGCAGAAGAGAGGCAGGGAAAAGACGTAGGAGTAAATCAGACAGGCCTGAATATAAAACCCAACTCCACCACTAAAATGTCATATACCCATCGAGGAGAAAAACTTTACTTTCCTGAACTTCAGTTTTACTATCCACAAGCTAATTTATAAATTGCTGCTTTATGGATAAGATATGAAAAAAAAAATGCACCAATCTAGTTTAAGTTTAGTTAGTTTAAGGGAATTTAAGGTAACTGGGTTATTCCAGTCCTCATTCCCCAAATGCCCAGAGACAGAACTTATCACTTGACAGAGGTGGTAATTCCCAGGTCCCGTGTTTTTCTATTACCTCATATTCTAGAAAATTCAAAATTTCCTTCTTCCTTTTTCTAGCTGTTGGTGGGCACAGGAAGTGATATGTTCGGATCTTTGTCACACCCCTGGGCCATTTGGGAACCAGTGTCTGTGAATTCAAGGGAGAGTTGGGGTCAGTGGAAGCTGCGATGTACCTCTATGCAACCACATCTTCCTCTCAGACTGAGAGGGCCAGATACTGGATCTGGAGAAGGAAGCCATATTGCTATTCCCATGAGTGGTGAAAGACATTTTGTCACTTCTTATAACAGTGAACCCCTGCATTTGAAGAGAGTTGGACTTTGACTTCCACCATCTCATCTCATTTTGTTCTCTCAACCCCACAAAGGGACACTATTATCCTCACTTTACAGATGAGGGGCTAGGGTGTTGTGATTTGCCCATGATAGGAAATTGCCAGAACCGGTACTAGCACACCAGCATGTTCTGAAATCCAATGACATTCTTTTCCACCTCCAGCCTTGTTTCTGGCTCCCTCAGGCCTCTAGAGCGAGCTCGGGCTCGGTTTGCACTAAGGATGAA
The DNA here is from genome assembly GCA_004023965.1 of Spilogale gracilis. NCBI lineage: Eukaryota > Metazoa > Chordata > Mammalia > Carnivora > Mephitidae > Spilogale > Spilogale gracilis. Next base: position 62,832 of record PITA01000945.1, read on the forward strand.
GCAATCTGACGTGGCAGGCATCCAGACCACTTGGGAAATGGATGGTCCTCTTTGGGGACTGGCTTGTCGTCTTCTCAGGCCCCATCAAAGAGGTTGCTGTGGGCTGTGAGGTCAACAGACTCTCCCTGGTCTGTCAGGAGAATTAGGAGGGTCCAGGGCTGTTGTGCTCTAGGCCCTTTATTAAGACCAGCCTAGTGATAAAATATGTGTGGAAGTCACAGTCTTCGTGGCTTCTTTTTGTCTTCCACATGGTAGGCACATGAGAAAAACAATATCTATAATTTGTTCCTTTCTGCTTTTAATATTTGTTCATGGTATAGTGCTTCATAAAAATTGGATGTGGAAGGCCGGCTAACTTTAAGGCATGTCTTCAAGACCTCAGACAGCAGGCTGCAGTGAAAAGAGCTCGTCCTGAGAACTTAGAAAACTAATTTCTAGTCTTGCCTTTCCTGGGAAAGTCACCCTGCCCTTTCTGAATCAGTTTTCTCAACTACCATTGTGTCCTAAACAGATGATTTCAAATATCGCTTCCTCCTCCGAAATTGTTCTTTAACTTTTCTATGTAAAGAGTTGATTGAAAGAGCCGCACATTTCATTATGAAAAAAAGGTTAAGTTATAAATAGGAACTATTTAAGGCAGCAAAGAAATAGAGCATCCCTTTCTAATGATGTTCATTCTTAAAAAAAGAAAAGGCACAGTTTTCATTTGTTTGCATTTAGAGAGTTAGGCCCCTGCTGAGCTAGGGTATTCATCTCTGTTAAATGGGCCATAAAATTAAGGTTTTCTCTCTTTTCACTTTTTTATTTACTTTATTCTTATTTATATTTTATTACTATATATTGGTATGTATAACATGATGTATTTATTTATAATATCACTCGTTACAGTTCCTCCTTATTCTCTTCTTGCCTTTTTCTCATTTTTAATTGAGGCATGGCTTACATGCAATAAAGTACACAGATCATGAGTGTCTCTGGGGGTGAACTGTAAACTAGCGATGAGATTGGACAATCGTATACATCATCCCAGAATTTTCCCTCATGAGGCTTTCCAATCAGTTCCTACCTGCCACCCTCAGAAGCAACTACTTTCTGACCTCTCTCACTGTGAATTCTTTCTGCCTGTTCTTTTAATTCCAGTAAGTGGAATCACACCTTGTTTATGTTTCATCTGACTTCTTTCATTCCACATGCAGATTTCTGAGACCCATCCATTGTTATGTCAGCCATCTGTTCCTTTTTGTTACTGAGCAGAATCCCATTGCTCCAATGAATATAGCTCTAACTAGTTTATCCATTCTTCTCTTTGGGGATTTGACCCTGAATTTATAAAGGTGAAAAACGTGGGGATATGAGTAGTGAACTGTTGGGTCAGACCCATCTTCTCTTCAGTACCCCAGGCCTCAGGTTTTTGCCACAAGGGGTCCTGAAGGCCACCTGAACTGTGAAGGACATACTTTTGCTTTGTAGTGCTCCATTGTTTCCATTGGTGTACTAGTGGTGTGGAAAGACCAGCCGGAGAGCCAAGATACCCAGCTTCAAACAGCTTCTCTGCCCCCACTCAGCAGTACGAGTGACCACTTCATCACTGGACCTCAGTTTCTCCATCTGTAAAATAGTCTGTTTGGACTAGATAAACCTTCAGCTTTCCCATCTTGGAGACCCTGTGGTCCTTTGCAAATCACTCCTTTGGGCTCTGGACACCTTATCCTTTTCAGTCAACCCTGGATTTCACTCTTCTGTCTCTCTGTGGTGATGTATCCAAAGCATCAGATCATTTGAGAAAATGTCTCCGGTCCCCCCTCTCCCATGCCCCGCTCTTCTCTTTTCCAGAAGTGGGGCACAGAGAAGATACATTGTCTAAAGAGTTTGCTGCAAAAAAGAGTTCCCTGAAAGTGTTAAGTCTTAAATTTTTACCCATCTGTCAGGTTCTTACTATGCTATTACTTTGCAAAGCTAATTAGGGTTATTATACTTTATCAGCCTTTTTGGCATACTGCATTATGGATTTGCTTTTTCTGTCTCCCTCACCTCTCTGGTGGTAGCTTCTAAACCTACTGACTCAATTTTTGTCCTCCTGATTTGTAATACTGGTTTTGTGATCTGATTTGGGGCACCAGAGAGTCAAAGTGCTGGCCTACCTATATTTTAGCTGCTCCTGGGCTAATAGGATTCATTTGACAATGTCTGTTTTACTGTACAGCTCACCTGATAAATACCTTCTCTCCTTGTCTTCACAATTTATAGAAAAAGGTCTTTGAAACACAATCCCTCTCCCTCCGGGAAATGCTATCTATGAATTTTTTATTTTAAAGGCAAACTTTGCTTCAGTTGAAGAAATAGTATCTGTCCCTAGCATGAAATAAACAGAAGGGAGTTGAATGGTGAAGGAGGTTATTTTTCTAGATTCTCTGAGATCAATAATATAATTATTTTGGATACCAAGGGAGTTTAGAGATTAGTATATTTATCCATAGATAGCGGAAAATGCAGAATTCCATCTCTAAGCAAAAATGGATTTGGGAAATATCTATCATTTTTATTATCCGTCTCCTTGGATATATTCTTTGCAGCCCAGTGGGCGGGAAGAAGCGTGTGGACTTACAGAATCAGAGAGGCTAATTTGCTTCATCTTGGCCCACCTACGTTCCAGTTGAACAGCTTTGGAAAATCACTTACCCTCTTTCGGCCTTTCCGTTCTTATTTGTGAACTGGGAATAATGATGTCTCTTTTTCAAGGTTGTTTTGAGGATCTTAGATAATACATGTAAAATTCATGGCGTACAAGGTGGGAACCCAATAAAGCTGGTAATGCCATTACTCTGGAGTTTTCACTTCAACTACTTCTCATCATAACGTCAATATTCGAGCCTGAAGTTTGAAACTCTAACTTTGAAACTTCCAAAATGAAGCATAAACTTTATTTTCAGATTCATAGGGTGTAAGTCCTCTCATTATTGCTTGTATCACCAAATTGTGATTCAATCCAGAAAAACATATTTTAATGGCCTGGTGAAGTGAAGAACCAGGAGGGACATGATCAGAACGTTCGTTACATGAGCATTCTGTGCTGCATTGCACAGATAAAACCTCTGTGCAGGGAGATGTGTGTCTCCTGATCCTGCTGCTGAGACTCTGACAGCCCCAGAATCTGGAAATCATCCCTCTGTCCCTACAAAGTGTGGGAGAGGATGGGAAAAACCCTGGAGAGAAATTAAAAATTTGCCAAACATGAGGGGACGGACTAGTGATCCACTAAAATCAAATCAGTACCATAAAGTGTATTTTCACTTGCAGGAGACACGTTACATGCTATGATTTTGCAGTGGTCCCCTCTTTCGGTGACTGTGTGAAAGTGGCTGTGAGTTGTTCTCCTTGATCTAATGTAAGTGAGTGGGAAGCATGCCCAAGCAGGTGTCACAGCCAAGTTCTTTCATACACTTCCTCTGGTGCATGTGCCGTGTGCAGGTGACAAGGACAGCACTGTTCGTGGAGACCTTCTGCTCTGGGACACAGAGCAGTGACGTGGGAATTGGGGGCGCTCAGGTCTGTTCTTTCTGCCAAAGACGACTGTGACCTTAGAGCAAGTTAACTCACATACAAGGTGAAGGAGATCATATCTGCCCTGGGCTGAGCGCTCATCGGAGAAAGATGCTCCATGACTACAAAGTATTTATTATTGTTGCTTACCTCAGATTGGAGAATGACTGTAATGTTTCCCAGACTGCCAGGCCATTCCCTTTTGCTTTTGTGTTTGAAACCCAGCTTTCTTCTTTGAAGTCTGGTCTCACCTAAACCAGATGAGGATTCACATTGTTTACCTTAACAAAATCCACTTAAAAGCTCTTGAGAATCTGTGCTTCTGTTCAGTCATCCATTAGCCAAAGAAGATTTATTGCATGCCTACTGTTTTGTACCAGACACTGTGGTAGGCGATGCCAAAGATGGGTAAGACTTGGTCCTTTCTCGGGGAGCTCAAAATAGCAGGGGAGACAAACGTATACACAAAACTAGAGCACAGTGTAACAAATGCCACAGGAATCTACCTGCAAAAGTGCTATGGGTAAAGAAGGAGATATCAACCCATCTGTCTGAGAAGGACTGACTCAGGGAAGACATCAGAGAAGAGGGCACCTGTGGTCAGAGTCTGGAGTTTCTGGTCAGAGATGAAGTGGGAAAAGCAATATGAAGAGAGGTCCCAAGGGGGAAAGTGTAGGACATGTTTCTTACACGTTCCTACCATGTAGGAGGGGGGAGCGCTCGGATGTGGCTGGAATGTCTGGTATGTAAGAGAAATGTTGAGTGTCCAGCTGAGTCAAGGTTGTGTCAGTTCTACAATGCTGCCAAGGAGTTGGATTTCTCTTACAGGAACAGTGGATCTTTTCATGGTTTCAAGACACTTCAGAGATCTGATGCTCTCTTCATTTTAGAAATATGCTCTGACGGGTAGCTGGGTGGCTCCATGGGTTAAAGCCTCTGCCTTCGTCTCAGGTCATGATCTCAGGGTCCTGGGATCGAGGCCCACATCGGGCTCTCTGCTCGGCGGGGAACCTGCTTCCTCCTCTTCTCTCTCTGCCTACTTGTGATCTCTCTCTCTATCAAGTAAATAAATAAAATCTTTAAAAAAAAAAAAAGGAAGAAAAGAAAGAAATATGCTCTGACAGGGTAACAGAGGTGATTCACTGGGCAGAGGTCACACACTGGCAGCTTTCAGGTCACGTACCCTCAGATGTATTTTGTTTGATGTTCAAAAGATATTTTAAAAATTTTAAACTAATAGGCAAACTTTGACAGTTTTGGAGAATACACATAAAAATCTAGATTTACAGCTTTGGATAAAAAGTAGACTTTACAATGTCTGCCTGGGAACAACCAACTTAGAAGGACCTTCTTTCCACCTTCACCTGGGGCATGCATTCTGCTGTTTGCCACAGTCCCCCTCTCCACCCACCATTTGCTCATTGCAAAAAGCATGTCACTCATTGATGTTGTCTTTCTGGATCTTGTATTTGAGTATGAGAGTTATGGATCAAAGCAAATCCACTATCAGAAAGATCATTGGTGAACAGATGTTGTCGTTGTCCTCCAGGCACACTGAGAAACTGGATGATGGTGCGAGCATTGTTTCAATGTGTAAGGAGTGAGGGAGACAGAAAAGTCAAAAAAGACTGGGGTTTTTATTTTGGATGACGAATGGGTAGGGTCCCATAAAATCTCACACGCAGGATGAAGAGAAATCCTTGGAAAGATGGTCTGGTATTTAGTGTGGTCCTTTGTAGTTCAAGGCTTTAGAAAATATCAATAAGACTATTGAAAATATACCTATAACTCAGCCTCGTTGTGCTGAAGGATGAGAACTTAACATTATGACCCGAGCAGTTATATCTTTGTTTTGTTTTTTGTGTTTTTCATTGTCTACCTCACACACATTATCAGGAACTCTTAACAAGTTGTCAGGCAGATGTCCATTTTTTAAACCGGGAAAACAAATAAGGAAAAGGGACGCATGAAATCCCTAGATTGGTCCTGTAACTGTGAGTGATACTTCACCCTGGGGACAGCAGAAGCAATCCTTATTAGTTCAGCTGATGTGAGACAAATGGGTAATGTTAAAATACAGATTTTAGATGAGTTATACACACTGGATGGAGCTTCTTAGGGGAGGAAAAGTCAATACAAAGCATGAAGCAGGGGCAGGACAAGGATGAGAATGAGACTCAAGAGGACTCTCAGGCATTTGCAAGACCCTGAGAGAGGGTGCCTCCTTAAATTTTGCCCCCTAAGTACCTCACCTGCTTCCCCCTAGTTCCAGTCCTCATAGGGAGATTTTGCAATTAAATAAGTCATAAATATTTATGATTATACATTATAAGATGTTATTCTTCATCTCGTGAGATTCCATGGTCATGATTACAATTAATCATTGGGGATTTACGGTCTTATCTAACTACCATGTATGTCCCCCCCATACGGTGACTGTCTAACAAGCTCCGGGTTGAGGCTTCGGGATACCACAAAAGCCCTAAACCTTGTCTCATGCATTTCCAGGTGGGGCTGAGCTGACTGCAGTATCATTGGACTATCCAGTGATAGGCAGGGGCTCGACTGCTGTTTAAACTGACATTCTGCGCAGGATGGATCCCTCTCATCCAGCAGTGTCTAGGGATACCGATGTAGCAATCATAGATTGAAGCACCATTTGAAGCACCATTCACTAGCAGATCAGCATTCCAAGCTGCTAGAGGAAGGAAGTTTTGGTGTGTTTGTTTTAATATTAGAACTGGATTATTCATTTGTTTACTTTCACAGTTTTATGGAGGTATAATTGATATACAAAGAATGGCACATATTTAACGTGTACAGTTGGATTAGTTTGGACACATGCAAACACCCGCCATGCCACTGTCACAGTCATAATGGGCATATCCCAAACTTCTGAGCGTTTTCTTGTTTCACTTTGTTGTGTTTTTTGTAGGAAGAATACTTAACATGAGATCTGCCCTCTTAACAAATTTGAAAGTGCACAAATTGTTAACTATAGGCATTGTATTATATAGCAGAGCTCTGGAACTTACTCATGGAGCACAACTGAACCGTGACACGGGTTGAATGCTAACTCCTCATTCCCCACTCCCCCCACCTCCTGGCAACCATGATTGTATTATCTCCTTCTACAGATTAGACTATTTTAGATATCTCATGGAATTGGAATCATGCAGTATTGTCCTTCTGTGACTGACTTATTTTACTTAACATCATGTCTTCCTGGTTCATCGACGTTACTGTGAATAGCAGAGTTTTCTTCTTTTTTTTTTTTTAAGGCTGCTTAGTTTTCCATTGTATGTATATACTACATTTTCTGTGTCCACATTCAGTGGACACCTGGGTTGTTTCCAGATGTTGCCTACCATGAACAATACTGCCCGTGAACATGGGAGTGCGGATTTCTCTTCAAGACTCTAATTGTGGGGGCACCTGGGTGGCACAGGTGTTAAGCATCTGCCTTTGGCTCAGATCATGATCCCAGGATCCCAGGGTCCTGGGATCCAGCTGTGCATCAGGTTCCCTGCTCCTTCTCCCTCTCTCACTCCCCCTGCTTGTGTTCCCTCTTTCCGTGTTTCTCCCTGCCAAATAAATAAATAAAATTGTAAAAAAAAAAAAAAAAAAAAAAAAAAGACCCTGATTGCAGTTCCAAATCTTTCCCTTATGGCATGCTGTTTAGTCACAGAGAATATGAGACAGAAATAGACCTTTGGTATTATTTAGCCCAGCATCTTTCTTATGTAAATAAGAAAACAGAGGCAAGGAGAAGGGAATCACTGGACTTGAATCACAAAGCCAAGTGTGTTGGTGAGGGCTAGGTTCAGCCAGAGGGACACAAAACAGTAATAAGGACAGAATATGGTAATACTCATTTCTCTGTCTCACTGGGGAGGTAGAGGGTCCAGGACAGTGGGAGGCAAGGACCCAGTCTTCAGCTATGTTCCTCGGCCATGCTCAGCGTGCTTTCTACTGAGGAGTCAGCATGGCTGCTGCTGCATTTCTGTGGACTGAGGGAAGACCCCTTCCCTCTGAGGACATGTCCCTTCCACCTTCAAGCCTTTGGCCAGAACTCAGTCTCATGGCCAAACTTTGCTGCATTGAGGCTGAAAAATGTAATATATGTTCTGGACAGCTGTGTACCTAGCTAAAACTTGGAGGTTATAAGGAAAGAAAGGGAGAACAGCTGTAGGGAAACAACTATTGAGGGGCATCATAGCAATTTAATGATATTTTCAGGACTGGTGTTCTGTTTCCAGACTCCTAGATAAATGCTCTATTTTACCATAGTTTTTTCTCATAGGGATGTGTTCTTCAATCAAAGCCTGAAAGACCACTTTGAATATGTATAAATTCATTACTTGTATGTCCATACAAAATACAATGTCTCTCTTTGCTTAAAAAAATGCTTGTATCGGGGCACCTGAGTGGCTCAGTTGGTCAAATGTCTGCCTTGGGCTCAGGTCATGATCCCAGGGTCCTGGGATCGAGCCCCACATCAGGTTCCCTGCTCAAGAAGGAGCCTGCTTCTCCCTTTCTTAGCCGCTGTACTCTCTCATTATCTCTGTTGCTATCTCTCTCTCTCTCATATAAATAAAATCTATTTAAAAAGTGTTTGTATTTATTAATCCTGAGGCCTCATAAATAGGAGTCAGGCAGACCCACAATTAATTCTTGCATGCCACTTTGTAACTTCGGGTGCATATGAAGAAAAACTCTAAACCTCAGTTTTGTCTCCCCTCAAATAGTGGTAGATGCTGACATTGTTTTAAGAATTAAATGGGACAGTATCCATGAAAGGGCCTCCCCGTGCCTTGCACAGAACAGGTGTCTCATGCTGCAAATGTCAGTCCTGTCCTCTCTCTCCTTCCTCCCTTGGGGTTCTTCCAACCCAAAGGCAACCTCACTTCCCAGAAAATAACTGCAAGGAACCTAAATCCTTGACTCTATCTCAACAGATACCCTTTATCAGTTTGTTCTGATGCCGTTTGTTCTTTCGTGCCTTATAAAAACTCAAATTCCAGCCGATCCTGAAAGATCAGGAAGCTCTAGCACAATCATTGAACGTTTTAGAAGTTACGGATGCCTGAGCCCCAGTCCCAGAGATAGTGATCAAATAGTGCTGGAGATGACCCAGGAATCTCCCATTTGTAAAGCTGACTGGTGAGTTCGATGAGCTGGTTTGGGGCAGGCAGGTCTCTCTGATGATAGACTGGGAGGCTGAGGGGCCAGTTAGGAGGCTGTTGTCATCCCCTAAGTGGGAACAGTACGGCAGAGATGGGGAATAATGGATGGAATGAAAATATCTAGTGGGCAAAATAATAGGACTTGGTACCTGGTGGGATGTAGGAAAAGAGATGCTCACTCTGATGTCAAGCATCTTTCAAGAGTAGCAAAACACTAGCTCTTGGGGCGCCTGGGTGGCTCAGTCATTAAACGTCTGCCTTGAGCTCATGTCATGGTTCCAGAGTCCTGGGATCGAGCCCCACATCGGGCTCCCTGTTCAGCAGGAAGCCTGCTTCTCCCTCTCTCACTCCCCCTGCTTGTGTTCTCTCTCTTGCTGTGTTTCTCTCTGTCAAATCAATAAATATATAAAATCAGTAAATAAATAAAATTAAAAAAAACTAACTTGAATTTGATCTATACTGAACTTACTGGTTTGAGGTAGAGGACAGGAGGGATTGTATTATATAAAATGTGATCATTAATATTATGAAAACTCTCAATTATCTGGAACCCTGACCCAAATCTGACAAGACAGAGTATAAATGGGACAAAAGTCAAATCTTATTCTTAGCATAAAGAATTAACTATACAAGTAGACACAAGGGTCATTTCTTTTTTACATGAGGGTCATTTAATTTAACAGATGTTCATGTAAAAAACTGAATACTTGGAGGGAAGACCATGTGACCCCAAGACCAGTAATCATAAATAGGACCACAGAAAAGTAAACACAGTCTTCCGCTGCACCTGTATAAAGACAAGTGTGCAGAACAGGGAACACAGTAGTCCCTGGGGAGATGTATTCCTTTCCAGGCCCCACACATCGAACACAACCTGAAAAACTAGAACTTGTGCAGAAAATGATAGGAGAACAAGATGATGGAAATCATGTCCCATTAAAATCTGCTGAAAGAATCCAGCTATTTATCCCAATAAAAACGACACATGTCGAAATGACACGTGTCCTCCCAGATCCCACCTGTCTGTGGTGGATTCTCAGGATCACTGGAAAAAGAGTGTGTGGCAGGGGACATGGGTTGGTGTCATGGTCTTTGGAAAGCACACTACGTGATAGCATTTCCCACGGCATAGAGAAAGAACACTCTACAGGGTCCCGGCTATAATGAAGGTATGACCAGTGCTGGGAGGGAACAAACATGGAGGGAAATAATTAATAAAGGAGGCAACATGCACAAGCCCATGGCCCTGAATGTTGAGCCATCTAACTTGTAAAATAGAATGTTCGGGGCAGAGGCACAAGTGTATGCGTACACATGCAAGAACAGGAGCATGAGCGCCTGGGTGGCTCAGTGGGTTAAAGCCTCTGCCTTCAGCTCAGGTCATGATCTCAGGGTCCTGGGATCGAGGCCCGCATCGGGCTCTCTGCTCGGCAGGGAACCTGCTTCCTCCTCCTCTCTCTCTGCCTGCCTCTCTGCCTACTTGTGATCTCTTTCTTTGTCAAATAAATAAATAAAATCTTTAAAAAAAAAAAAAAAGAACAGGAGCATGAAGTTGGGTTGAGCAAAAGCTTGGGTTGACAGGAGTGATGACTGCCTTGGGGGAATGGCAGAATAGGTGCCTGGAAAGGGGAGGGGAGACAATATCCTGAAAGGCCTTGAGTGTCAAGCCAAAGAGTCTGGCACTGGGGTGTGGTCACTGGCTTTAGAACCCAGTGTATTGAATGATCCTCCAGTGCCATTTCTTCCATCCACATTATTTCCTGCCTTTGATAGTAAACATATCATCTCCGTTAAAGTTTGCTTCCTAGCTTAAACTGAGCGCAGACTCTAAACCATCAAATCACTTTAGTTTTTTTTTTCTCCCCACCACAACAACTCTAGGATGGCATGCATTTGAACAAACCAAAAGTGATTTCGCTCTTGTAATTTTCAGAGCTTTTGGCTGGATGCAGAGTGAGAAATTCATACCTTTTTCAAGTAGCGTGGGTTCTTTTTTTCCCAATTCCTCCCCTCCATCTGGTTCTCTGGAGGTCTTGGAATCCAGGAAAGTGTTAGTTCACTGTGCTGAAATCCAAAAAAGACTGCTAAACTGTGAAAGAAAATTTGCATTCCAGAGACACTGGAAGAGTTAGTCCCCCGCCCTTTTGTAGCAGCGAAGAGAAAACATCTGTATTTTCTGTCCCCTTTGTCTTTCAGGAGTTACAGAATGGAAAACCCTGCACTCTTGTCTGTGCCTTTCATACCTCCCAAATGTAAACCACTTTGGGCTCCTTAGGGATGGAGAGAAGAACCAAAACATGGAATTATTTTATTTCTGGTGTCAGAAAATATTACAGCCAAGATACAGTTTAAGGGAAGTATATCACTTTGCCAACTTCCCTTTGTGCTCTTCAGGAGGCTGAGTTCTTGTGAATGGGTTCCAGAGCCAGGTGTTTGAAGTTCATGTCAACAGCGCTCTGCTCCGAAGGAAACTACAGAGTCGCAGCCATGATGTTGGCATGTCATTAATGGCCTTTCTAAGCGATGGCGCTGCCTTTGTCTTACATCGGCAGAAGTGTAATTAGAAGGGCTTGTTTTCAGCAGAAGCCAGATCACTGCCAAATTTGTTCAACTGATCTCTAGAGAATCGAAGTTAGCTCATGGCCCTCTGGCTGTTCTCTTTGCCACTCCCAAGAGTTAGAGGCTTAAAGTTTTACCTTTCTTTTGAAAGAGGATCAAGTTTGGTTCCAACAAGCTTTTCTGTCATCCCCAGGAGTACAAGGGTAGACCTTCCATGACCCTAGTTGTTTGGCTCAGACCACTTGTGGCTTGTTATAATTTAGGAAGTAATTGCAATTCGTATAGCCAGGTAGAAAATAAATATCTTGGCAGAGCTGAGTTTCAGGCAACTCTGAAGGGAGCCAACCCGTGAGCAGAATGGTATTGGGAACATTTCTAGTCTCTGCTCGCAGATCTGACTCTAATGGATGATTCACAATGGATTTAATTCTGATCTGAAATGTGCAGGCAGACAGTCATTACTATGTATACATGTGGCTGAAAATATAATTACTTAAATCCCTGGTTTTAGATTTTTCCCATAGACGGGTCAGTAACCCACAGCTGACAAATGCTGTAAGTAAAAGAGCACTGTCCTACCAATATTATGATTAACATCAGATCATGTGTTTTTGTAGCGAAATTTGTAGCACCAATTTTTTTTAGAGGGTTACTTTTGCTGAGATAGACTCAAAGAACCAAGAGTTGGAAGAGACCTTAGATGTTAGATTAATGTCATTTACTTTTCTTATTCAGTAAACACTTTTTAGGTACTTTGTATGTGTTCAGCACTGCTCCAAGACTGTGAATGTTGTAGTGTCTCAAACACACTTGTGGGGAAATAAGCAATAAACATGTCAGCAACTAGATGCATGAGGCAGTCTCAGGCAGTGATAGGGATATAAAGAAAGTAACAAGACAATGAGCTAGGGTCTGGCTCAGAAGAAAGGGCTGCAACAAGGCTGGTGATGGAAGGCCATCCGGAGTCGCTTATGGAATTTCGAGTATGTCTGTGGGAGGCGGTGCTCTTGGATGACTCTTTGGAGTATTCCTTCCCAATCACTGATTCATTTCCTTAATTAAATATTCACTGAGCTTCTTCTGTGTGCCAGCCATTTTTCAGTGAACTGGGGTTGAAGCAGTGAACAAGACAAAGAGCACTGCCCTGTTGAAACTTCTTTTGGGTCCTCAAACCAATCACAGAGCTTCAGGAGACCAAGAGATCTCCCTAATAAAGTCTCTTATATTACAGGTATAGGAATTTAGGCTAGCAGAAGCAAATACTTTCCACAGGCCTTGCTGCCAGTGGCTGGCCTTCCAAAACTAAGCACATCCTTGCCTTAGGGTCATTTCTATGTCACCATCCTATGCAGGGTTTCCATAAACATCTACTTCAGCAGTCCTAGTTTCGAATAGTTCTGGGGTTACTGTTGTGATCCAGAATTAAATCTTTTTCCCCATGGAGGCCTCCTGTCCACTGTGAATCTCAACTCAGTTAAGATGGCATCTCACAGGCATGGGCATCAGGGACTTAGCTGAAGTGCCTGTGACAAACTATGTTGTTCATGAGACTTGTGGGACACACTGAAGGTATACTATTTATATTAGTATAATATATTATACTAGTATACTTATAGTATAATAAGTACCTGTTCCAGCACTTATTGGGTGTTCCACGTAGGTAGATGAAAGAAAAATAGAACAACACAAAATGTCTCTTGAAAACAAAATAAAAATGAAAGAAGAAAAAAGCACACTGTATTTTCCAAAACACAGTATGCATGGGATTATGGATGTCTCTGTGTACATCTCGTATTGTCTTCTCTCCATAATAAGAATAATGGAAAGTAGGTTCAGTTGATGAGTCAGAGACTGAAGAGCCAATAATTTGGGTCAGTCCTCACATGGAACAGTAATTTTTCCCAGAGAAAAGAACTTTATAACAATATCTTTACATCTCTTTATGTTCGTTTTTAATTGTTTTTTATTTTAACTCTAGTGTAGTTAAGATCCAGCATTATATTAGTTTCAGGTATACAGTTTAGTGATTTGACAGTTCTGTGCAATATTCAGTGCTCATCATGGTAAGTGCACTCTTTAATCCCCATCACCTATGTCACCCATCCCCTGACCCATGACCCTTCTGGTAACCATCAGTTAGTTCTCTGTAGTTAATCTTTATATCCTTAAGAGTGCATTTTACATTTCTTATCTCATTTAATTATCACTATTCTGTAAGGTAGACAGGACAATAATCAGTTTCCCATTCTAATAGATGAAAACATTCACACTCAGATGATGGAGTTTTGTTCAAGAAGCTGTGAAATTCCAGTTATTCCAGAAAGTGACTACATCGGTGGAACCTACCTGAGTTCCATGAATAACCTCTATGTACAAGCTGCAATTAGCAGGAATTATGAAAAGTGAACCTAAGACATCATGCCATGGCCTAGAATAGGATTGTCTCTCCAAGTCATTGGCTAGAGGGCCCCCACTCTTATCAGGGTGAGATGATTGTGTTTTGACAGTGGCAAAAACTCAAGTTATGTCATATACTCAACTAATGATTTTTCATTTGGATGTAAGTAACTATGTCAACAACTAACCAGTTTTAGTTGTCATGTTCTTATTGCTAACAAGGGCCAGAACACCAAAGAGAAGTTTTGGTATTCCAAAATGATCCAGCATGGGGTCTGAGAAAGAGTGCCATATAGAACCTGGGGCAATCAGGCCCTGAAGTCAGCTCTTTCTCTAGTTTACAACATTAGGCAATTGACTTTCTTGAGTGCAGTGTCCTACTATCTAAGGGGAGAGAGTTGAATGAGATGATTTTCATTTTTTTTCAAGCTCAAGCAAACTACGTACTTGTGAAAGGCTGTGGTACAGTAGTTTGCTAGAGAGTCATAACTGCATTCCGTGTAATTGGCATTACGTGAACTAGATAGAGATACCTACGAGAAACTCAACTGGGGGACAGTGTGAAGTAGAAGAATGAGCAACCTTATCTTTGAACTTAGAAGACACTGGTTCAAATCCAAGCACATTTATAGTCATAAGACATATAACCAAAACAAGAATTCTACCGTTCTACCTGCTTAACATATACTTTGTAAACTTTAAAAACTCAGCCAAGGCAAGCTGTCAGTTTTTGTGTGAGGAGTATAAGATAACATAAATTACTTTTAAGAAGGAATGAGAAATTTATGGGTTTGAGGTACAATAATTTTTACATAGAAGTAAAAACAGCTTTTCCACAAAATTCCTAGGAAACACGGGGAAATCTCCTAGGAATCTAGAAGCTCATTTAGTATTATATTATCCAGTTGTTCCAGAATATCATACACAGGGTTCCTTAAGTAATGCATTTTTTTAAAAAAAAAAAGTAGAGCCATAAAATTGTTTTATAAAATATAGAAGAATTGATGCTGAAGGACAAATTAGAAAAAAAAAATTGAAATGTGTGCTTAGATATGGTAATTCAGCTAAGTGATCAAGGCATGCCAAGTTAATTAAATATACGTCCTAGGTCCTTAGAATCTATAAGGAGAATGAACACAAGCCTAGTTAGTATAGGGCACTTCCTTTCATACGTGGATCTCACTGAATACCCCCAGGACTGCACGGTAGACACTTTCTCTCTTATTCAGTAGATGAGGAAACTGAAGGCCAACAAGGTCGGGACCACAGCCTGGACCTCGCAACCAGGTGCCAGGTTTCTTGATTCTATTGCCACTTCTCTCACCGCGTGTGACAGGCTCTTGTCTTCTGGTTCCTGAGTGGACAAGTCCCAACAGACTGTACCTTGAAGGTGTTGTAAAGGCAAATCTCTGATCTGACTTGGCTGGGAAGGAAAGGAATTCTGTTCTTTTTTCCCTTCTCACAATAGTCTCCATGGAGTGCCGTGTGATCTTTTAATTTTGCTTCTGGCATGAAGGTCTGGCACACTCATCAGGGCTCAGCCCCCTCTACCTTCATTCTACGCCTCCAGGGTTATGAGACATTCAAGAGAAGCATTTAGGGAAAGCTAGCGTACTACAAGGGTTGCACTGTTTAAGGTAAAATATCACCTCTAGGCCTTAAGGTATAGATAAACTAAATGTCCTTTCATGGGATTTTTTTTTTAATTTCCTAAAGCTCAGACCATAATTCCAAACCATGTGCTTCAGAGTAAGCAACAGGCCTTTATTTACTTTGTGGAGAATGTGACTTGGGGCTCATGGCAAAATTGAATGAAATAACTTAATTGTTCTGATCCTTTTGTCCTCTCTGTCAGCCTTTTTTCTTGTGGTATGAGGACATACTTCTTAATTTTAAATCCAATTTATTTAGTCCAAATATACACAGAAAATTTTGTAAGAATTTTTTCTTTAGATTCTACATAAATAGTCCTGTGTGTCCTCTGTTTATGTTAGTTGACACACAGACGTTGGTCTCTGGCAGTGTTGAGTTCCCCTTCACCAGTGCTGCTCAATACACTGATTTTGTTACAAACTCTTCCTGTGAAATGAATTTCATTTCAATACAGGCAGACCTGGGACTTAGATAATGAAAACTGTCCTTATAACACAACATTAATTCCAGAATGTTATAATGGCCTTTTTTTTAAGAGCCAACTCAAATCCCACCCAGATAGGCTCCCAGCATCGCACACCACCACCATGCTGCCTGTTCCCTCACCACTCGGAAGTAATGACTCTCCTCCCTGTTTCCATCACACATTACTCATTCCTCCATAATAGCATTGTGTTCTGCCCTTTGCCTCTAGTCAGTTATTTATAGAAGTGTCTGCTCCTCCCACTACATTGGGAACCTCTGAGGGCAGGGATGGTATCTTTGTTCTCTCTGCCTCTGTACCTGCCAGGATGTTGAACATTTTGTTCCCCTCTTTAGGCTTTCGGCAATGCTAAATTAAGTGGGAAGGCTGGCTGCTCTGCTCTACTCATCAGAAAATCATGTAAAAAGTTTTTTTAAAGGGGATTGATAGGAAAGCTGAGGTAATACAGGCATTGGATACAAAAAGTTGTGCTCAAAAAAAATCAGTGGAAGTGAACAAAAAATAAGAATGTTGAGTTCTTTCACTAAATTTCAAGTTCCACGTTTCATAGTTGTCCTTTCTATGTGTGGGCAATGACTTCTAAAGAAAACACTTTATAAGAGTTTGAGCCATCTAATAAATGGACTCAAGCGTTTTCCTATCTTTAAAAATGAGAATTCTTGGGTGCCTGGCTGGCTCAGTGGGTTAAAGCCTCTGCCTTCAGCTCAGGTCATGGTCTTAGGGTTCTGGGATCGAGGCCCATGTCAGGCTCTCTGCTCAGCAGGGAGCCTGCTTCCTCCTCTCTCTCTGCCTGCCTCTCTGTCTACTTCTGATCTCTCTCTCTGTCAAATAAGTGAATAAAATCTTTATAAAAAATGAGAATTCTCATCTATAGAATAGGAATTTTGATTCTGATTCAAAATCATAGTCGTAGGCATCGGATGACACTGGCATTAACATTATTATTCTTGATCAGTTTCGAAGCACATATTAGATACATATACAAAAGAGATACAGATTCAGATTTAGGTTAAAATATAGATATAGGTATAGGGGTGCTTGGGTGGCTCAGATGAGTAAGGGTCTGATTCTTGGTTTCAGCCCAGGTTGTGATATCAGCGGTCTTGAGACCAAACGCCACATTGGGGTGCCATGCTCCACATGGAGGGCATGTGCACCCCCCCTAAAATAAATAAATCTTTACGCCTCCCCCAATATATATATGTGTGTGTGTATGTATATGTATGTATAGGTGAAGAACACTTGGAAAGTCAAAAACCTTTTAATAAGAAATGTGTGCCTCACTGGGAGGCAGAACCATAGGGAGGCATTGTACTATAGTATATTAGGAGAACTACCAAGATAACATGATATCTTCATCTACCGGGAAATCCAAAAGTACTGCCATCATTTGGGAAGTCTTCTTGATTATCAAGATCAAGAAAAAACTTAAAGTACACAATTAAGGTAGGGAATATAATTCTTTGAGTTTCAACAATGTCACTCCGGCATTTCCGTGGAGATGTGCTGAGTCATAGCCCTCTTCTCCTCTTACTATACCACACTGTACCACACCGCTATCCCATTGGGAACACCAACACTTCAGCTGTGCTTCATGACCTTCTTTACATCATGGTCCATGTGGGAAAGGATGGCATTCAGTCAGCATACTGGAATCGGTGGATGGGGCTTCTCCTAACCCAAGGTGACCTCTCAGGAACTATGGAAACCTCTGGCTCCCTCTACGCCTTCTAAATGTGGTAACCTGGAAGCCAGTGAGGCACCCTGTCTCTTAGCCTGCCTATTGAGAATTGCTTTGCATGGTTAAATAGAATCCTTTTATTTTATATAAAGTACATATCCAGAATTTATTGATTCATCATCTAACCAGTATTTAGGGAGCAGCAATTTTAGGCAAGGATACTCTTGTAGATGCTGGTGATGCAACAGTGGGTGTTCTGTCTTACCCTGTGGGAACCAGTGGAATTGCCAGTAGACAAACTGTGTTAAGATTTTGACATATTTCCTCTCTTTCTGTATATGTGGGTAACTTGTAAGTAGCCTGCCTAAATGCCTTATGTTTGTGATACGGAGTAGTCTTCTGAAATATGAAACAGGTATACTGTGTTAGGGCAAGGGATTAGTAACTGGAGGAGAATTAGGAGACTAATATTCTAACTCTAGAACTACTACTAGGTGTTTTCCCTCTCTGCACCTTAGTGTCTAGAATCTGGTAGTTGGGTGAGAATCATGGTTTTTAAACTGCACAGTATGGAACTCCCCACAGGCACCATCCTTTCATGCTCTTTCTTCATCCAGAATGATTTAGGACTGTTTTGGATGTGCTTCCCTGGTAACTGTTGCCCTGAGTGAAGGATTATGGGAGAGGCAGGCAAGAGAAGGGACTTAAAACTCATGGGCAAGAGTCACCTCTGAAGACCTAGTATTTTTGAACTCTTCTTTCTCCTTGCTTTATTCTTATCCCAACAAGACCAAAAGTGTATCTAGAAATGAGATATCACTCTCATTTTTTCCAAGAGTCTTTTCTGTTTCAAAACTGCTTTTGTACCTAAAAAAACAATAAAGATTGAATATAAGATCACATTTTAATTTTATGAAATGAAAATTTTAACATTTCTAAATGGCAACACTTTATAGTCTTCTGAATCTTCCAATACTTATGTGCCTTGATTTAAAATACTCACCATTGAACATGCATACACACCTATGCAATATGTAAATTTTAGAACTATTTTCCCTATCATCTAACTAGTAGTTAATGCTTATGTTACCTATATGCTTCATTTATATTCAGATGATTCTTCTAGCTCTTCTGCCTGTGAATTAGACAAGTTATTTATACAGTACCCAAGGATAGAAAAGATACAACCAGATTGTATCTCTAATTTAAAAACAGTTACATTTAGGAGTTTCGTGTACAAGATTTGTTTGTGGCTTTATTTTTATTTTCACTTAACTTTTTGCTTTTAATCACAATTGTATTGCCATCACTTCAGCAAAGTTTATAAGCTGTGCCTTTTGGTAGCTTTCTTATTTTTTTTCTGAGGCTCTCTCATCTCCCTTTAACCATACCTTCATTGAGAGTAACTGTCCAAGACATTTTCTAAAGATTCTAAAAAAAATCCTCAAACAGTGCCTAGAATTTTTGAAAAAGTAAAGGAATCTAGACTTTTCGTTCAGCTTCAGCTGTAAGGTGCTTCACAGCTGGTGAGCAGTTGCCAACTGTGCATCAGGAACTATATAGGTCCTGGGCAAGGTTCGTTATGTTGTGGAGGTGGTAGAGCATGGCCCAGATCCTTCTTTAGGACCGAGGCTTTCCTTTCCCCTGCTAACCATTCATAGCAGAATTCCTTCTCTGGTAATTACTCTCAATTGAAAGAACTTCTTCACCCACTCCTCCTCCTTGAAAGCCTTCTGTATCCAATGACTGGTAGACACAGCGCGTGTAAAAGGCCCTATTCCCTAGTGTCAAGGAAGAACAAATGTGCAGAACCATTCTAGCCCCGGAGTTCTCTGGGGAACAATGATATGCCTTTACTGTGACTGCCTTGCAGTCCAGCTTCGCCCTCTGCCCAGGGGCTTCCTACACTCTACCACAGGTGCTATCTCAAAGATGCTCCTTGATAACTTCCCATGTGTGAATCTCTATTTCAGAATCTATTTCCTAGGAAGCTCTACCTAGGACTACAGCTTCATGCAGTAAGAGTCCAGTGCTCACAGTTTGATAGCAGAGGCTGATGTAATCATGAAATTGAGTACCTTTTATTAGTGTCATCAGAGAAGCCTCACTTAATCCTATGGGAGTAGAAGAAGTGACTTATTTTGCTTGGGGTACAGCAGAGGAAGAATTAGAAGTGTTTTGCAGAAGAGGTGACATTTGAGCTTAACTTTGAAGAATGAATAGGTATTCTCCAAGAAAAGAAGGATGTGCACTATTTTGGGCTTGTGAAAGAACATACTTCATTAAAGAGGTGGCAAACTTGGGGCGCCTGGGTGGCTCAGTTGGTTAAGCGACTGCCTTCGGCTCAGGTCATGATCCCGGAGACCCAGGATCAAGGCCCACATCGGGCTCCCTGCTTGGCAGGAAGCCTGCTTCTCCCTCTCTCACTCCCCCTGCTTGTGTTCCCTCTCTGGCTGTGTTTCTCTCTGTCAAATAAATAAGATCTTTAAAAAAAAAAAAAAAAAAGAGGTGGCAAACACTCAGAGTGGCAACTGGAAGGAGGGGTCCATAGCAAAGAGCACCTGAGCTGGATCCAGAGCCAGGTCGTGAAACACCCTAATGATCTGGATGGTTCTTAAGTGGGAGTACATTCTTCCTTCCTGAACCCCTGCCCAATCAGCCCTGACACCCCTATGCCGTTCATAAGATGCATTTGAGTAGACATACTTAAAGATGACCTTCTTCCACTCATTTGCTTGGAGACTTATTTCTTTTTCTATTTCCTTAAAAACTATTTTATTTATTAGGTATTTCATCTTAACTGACTTTAGAAAAGCCCTGTGTTTATGCAAAGAGGGCATCTTTTGGTGTGGTTTTAAAATAATCTTCGGTGAGAAGACACAAAGATCTTCCTATGCCATGCTTGAAATTCTACCACTAGTAATTTCTGGAATTTCAAGTGGTTAAGACATAGTAAAGATTATACAGTCCAGGATTCTAACACATGAACCCTCCTTTCAAACTTCAGATGAGAGATTACTCAGTTGTTTCTAGTATACCTCTAGTAATGGAAACATTGCCCTTTCCCTACTGTTGTTAATTCTGATCTATCACAGAGCAATAATATTGTAGAGTTGGAATTAATCATTGTTTTATAGTTGAGAAAACTGAGGTCTAAAGAGAAGAAAATATTTACCCAAGTATCCATACAGTAGATGTGAACAAAGCCAGAGGAACAGTCCATATTCTTCATCTAGCAACTTTCCCTCCCTATGGCAACACGATTAATTAATCAGATGCATATCTGAATTACAGAGTTACAGAAACCTGGGGTAATAGTCTCTTCTGTCCCTAATGAGCTCCATGACTCACATCCAAATGTATTAGTCCTCTGGGTCTGTTTTTAACCTGTGAAATCAGAGGTCTAGCCTAGAGGAACTCCTTATTCCCTCCTCTCTAACATTGCAAGAGTCCTTATCTATCTATCTATCATCTATCTATCTATTAGAGTGCATCTTTTTTATAATTTAAATTCACTTGAGGTGCACCTGCGTGGTTTAGTCAGTTAAGTGTCCAGCTCTTGGTTTTGGCTCAGGTCATGATCTGTGGGTCATGGGGTCAAGCGACGTATTCCACATCCAGCTCTGCACTGAGCAGAAAGTCTGCTTGAGATTCTCTCCCTCTGTCCCTACACCCACTTGCCTCTCTCTCTCTCTCTCCTATAAAAATAATTAAATAAACCTTTATTTAATTCAGTTAACATATAGTATTTTATTAGTGTCAGGAGTAGAATTTAGTGGTTCACCAGTTGATATAACGCCCAGTGCTCATTACATCATTTGCCCTCCTTAATGCCCATCACCCAGTTACCCTATCCCCTCACCCTCTTCCCCTTCAGCAACCTTCAGTTTATTTCCTAGAGTTAAGAGTATCTATGGTTTGTCTGCCTCTCTGATTTCATCTCACTTTATTTTTTTCTTCCCTTCCCCTATACTCTTCTGCTTTGTTTCTTAAATTCCACATGTGAGTGAAATCATGTGGTATTTGTCTTTCTCTGACTGACTTAATTCACTTAGCATAATACCCTCTAGTTCCATCCACATCATTGTAAATGGCAAGATTTCATTCTTTTTGAGGACTGAGTAATATTCCTGTGTGTGTGTGTGTGTGTGTGTGTGTGTGTGTGTGTGTGTGTGTTACCACATCTTCTTTATCCATTTATCTGTCAATGGACATATGGGTTCTTTCCTTATTTTGGCTACTGTGGACATTGCTGCTATAAACATTGGGGTGCATGTGCCCCTTTGACTCACTATGTTTGTAACCTTTGGATAATTATTATTAATATTATTATTAAATATAGCTGATACACAATGGTATATTAGTGTCATGTGCACGACATAATGATTCAAACATCCAGTTATAAAATTAACAAGTCGTGGAGATAAAAAGTACAACCCAGGAAATAGAATCAATAATACTGTAATAACTTTGTATGGTGACAGTAACTACACATAACATGGTCAGCTTCATAAGAGGCTTTACCCTTCCTCAAAGAGAAGATGTATCTATGGCTCCTAGTGGACCAGCTAGAGACTGAAAGGGAGCTGGCTAGAGACGTTTCATATGCCCTCCTCCACCATATGCTAGCCCAGACTTCCAGTCAGCCATATTTTTAGAACCTTCGTTGTTTTTCCTTTGTAGCATGAATGTGCCGATTACCTGTCCTTTAAACAGCTCTTCCAGAGACCATGAAGTCTTTTCTTAAAAACTGACTCAGCCTTGTATGCTGTTGCTGGTTTGGAGTAAATGGGTTAAATCTTGCAGCCACACCGCAGTGCAAACAGAAACATTCTCTGGTCAAGCATTTTCTGGTTTGTTCAATTCCATTACAAGGCTGCCTTAAAAAGAAATAAAATAAAATAACATTAAAACCCACAAAAAACAAAACAGAAGCCCTGGGAAGACAGTTTGCAGCCACATTAGCTCAGATCACCAGGATAGGAAAAAGGCAGGGCCCTCATTGTCCAGAGGATCATTTTCTCCAAGACTTTCATCTATGTTCTTCTGCTATTTTAATTTCACCACTTCAAAATGGGGGGGAAATAGGTTAATAGTTTCCATGAGTTTAGACTGTGACCAGAGGCATACTAAGCAATTTCAGAACCTCTAACAACCATGGCTTTGAGGAGAAGATGGTGATGAATTTACCAATTCATTTTGGGGTGGATTCCAGAGTCAGGAGAGTCAGACCAGTCCAGTAATGCCCGTGTAGGATGTACACAATATTCCTTCATTCATTGTTTTTGCAAACATTCATCTTGGGTTTAGTTTTATTCCAGATAATATACTGGGTATAGTATAAGACCGCAAAATACGTTCTTAAGACATGGTCCCTGAGGCCTGCATACCTTGATACCAAAACCAGATTAAGACACCACCAAAAAAAAAAAAGAAAGAAAGAAAGAAAGAAAAGAAAAAAAAAGAAACTGCAGACCAATATCACCGATGAACACAGATATAAAAATCCTCAACAAAACATTAACAAACCAAATCCAACAATACATGAAAAAAATCATTCACTATGATCAAGTGGAATTTATTCCTGGGTTTCAAGGGTGGCTCAGTATTCATAAGTCAGTCAACATGACACAGCACATCAGTAAGAGAAAGGTTAAAAACTATATGGTCTGGGGCACCTGGGTGGCTCAGTTGGTTAAGCAAATGCCTTCGGCTCAGGTCATGATCCTGGAGACCTGGGATCAAGCCCCACATCCGGTTTCCTTCTCGGTGGGAAGCCTGCTTCTCCCTCTCTCACTCCCCCTGCTTGTATTCCCTCTCTGGCTGTGTTTCCCTCTGTCAAATAAATAAAATCTTAAAAAAAAAAACTATATGGTCATTTGACAGATGCAGAAAAAGCATTTGATAAAGTAGAACATTCATGATAAACACCCTCAACAAAGTAGACTTAGAGGGAACATACTTCAATATGATGAAAGCCATAGATGAAAAACCCTAATAGACTCAATGGTAAAAAAAAAACTAAGAGTTTTTCCCCTAAGATTAGGAATAAGACTACAATGTCTACTCTTGCCACTTTTATTCAATATAGTCTTGGAAGTTCTAGCCACAGCACTCAGACAAGAAAAAGAAAAGGCATCCAAATTAGTAAGGAAGAAGTAAAACTTTGACTACTTGCAGATAGCATGGTACTATATATATAGAAAGCCCTAAAGACTTCACCAAAAAAGTACTGGAACTGAAAAATAAATTCTGTAAGGTCATGGAGTACAAAATCAATATGCAGAAATCCATTGTATTTCTAAGTACTAATAATGAAGTGACAGAAAGAGACATTAAAAAACAATCCCATTTGCAACTGCACCAAAAATAGTGAAATACCTAGTAATAAACTTAACCAAGGTGATAAAAAAAAAAATCTGTACTCTGAAAACTATACATCATTAATGAAAGAAACTTAGAGAACACAAATGGAAAGATACTCCAGGCTCATGGATTGAAAAAACAAATAGTATTAAAGTGCCCATAGTACCCAAAGCAATCTACAGATCTAATGCAATCTCTATCAAAATACCAACAGTCTTTTTTACAGAACTAGAATTTAAAAATCCTAAAATTTGAATGGAACCACAGAAGATCTCCAAACATCCACAACAATCTTAAGAAAGAAGAAACAGAGTTGAAGGTATCACAGTTCCAGATTTAAAGTTATACTACCAAAGGAAAAAAAAAAAAAGTTATACTACAAAGCTGTAGTAATCAAAACAGTATGGTACAGCACAAAAATAGACTCATAGATCAATGAAACAGGACAGAAAGCCACAAAACAAAGCCACAATTACATGGTCACTCTTTGATAAAAAGGCAGGAATATGCAGTGGGAAAAGATCTCTTCAAACAAATGGTTTTGAGAAAATTGCTACATGCAAAAGAATAAAACTAGAGCACTTTCTTACACCACACACAAAAATAAACTCAAAATGGATTAAAGACCTAAATGTGGGATCTGAAACTATAAAAATCCTGGAAGAGAGCACAGGTAGTACTTTCTCTGATATTGGCCATAGCAACATTTTTCTAGATATGTCTCCTGAGGCAAGAAAAATAAAAGCAAAAATAAACTATTGGGACTATATCAAAATAAAAAGCTTCTGCACAGAGACAGAAACCATCAATAAAACTAAAAGACAACCTACTAAACATGAGAAGATATTTGTAAATGAACATGTCCAATAAAGGGTTAGTATCAAAAATATATAATGTATAAAACTCAACACCACACACAAACACACACACACACACACACACACACACACACACAAATCCAATTAATAAATGGGCAGAAGGTAAGAGCAAACATTGTTCCAAAGAAGACATCCATATTGCCAACAAAAATGATACTCAACATCGCCTACAGTCAGGGAAATGTAAACCTAAAGTATTATCAGAATGGCCAAAAATCAAAAATACAAGAAACAACATGCATTGGCAAAGATTTGGAGAAAAAGGGACCCTTGTGCATTGGTTGGAGTACAAACTGGTGTGGCCACTACTGAAAATAGTAGGGAGGATCCTCAAAAAGATTAAAAACAGAACTATCCTAAGATCCAGTATCGCACTACTGAGTTTTTACCCAAAAAATACAAAAACACCAGTCTGAAAGAATACATTCCATATATTTATATGCAACATTATTTACAATGGCCAAATCATGGAAGCACCCCAAGTGTCCATCAAAAGATGAATGGATAAAGAAGATGTGGCATATATATATATATATATATATATATATATATATATATATATATACACACACAATGGAATATTACTGTCACAAAAAAGAATGAAATCTTTCCATTTGTAACAACATGGATGAAGCTAGAGTGTATAATGCTAAGCAAAATAAGACTGTCAAAGAATAACAAATACCATATATGGAATTTAAGAAACAAAACAAATGAATAAAGGGAAAGAAAGAGTATAAGAAACCAAGAAACAGACTCTTAACTATAGAGAACAGACTGATGATGGTTACTGGGGGAGGGGGATAGGGAGATGGGTGAAATAGGTGAAGGGGATTGAGAATTCACTTATCATGATGAGCACTGTGTGATATATAGACTCATTGAATCACTATACTGTATATCTGAAACTAACACCATGTTAACTGCACTGGAGTTAAAATTAAAAACTAAAAAGAAAGACATGTCCCCTTCCCTTAAAGAATTAGTTTGCATACCATCATTTTTTTCAAAGAGATGAAACAAATAATCTTAAAATTTATATGGAACCAGAAAAGACCCCAAATAGCCAGAGAAATGTTGAGAAAGGAAACCAAAGTTGATGGAATCTCAATTCCAGACTTCAGGGTCTATTACAAAGCTGTAATTATCAAGACAGTATGGTACTAGCACAAAAACAGAGACACAGATCAATAGAACAGAATAGAGAGCGCAGAAATGGACCCTCAACTCTATTGTCAACTAATCTTCAACAAAACAGGAAAGAATGTCCAATGGAAAAAAGACAGTCTCTTCAACAAGTGGTGTTGAGAAAATTGGACAGCCACATGCAGAAGAACGAAACTGGACCATTTCCTTACAGCACACACAAAAATAGACTCACAGCACACACAAAAATAGACTCAAAATGCATTGAAGACTTCAATGAGAGACAGGAATCCATCAAAAATCCTTGAGGAGAACACAGGCAGCAACCACTTTGACCTCAGCTGCAGCAGCTTTTTCCTAGAAACATCGCCAAAGACAAAGGAAGCAATGGCAAAAATGAACTATTGGGACTTCATCGAGATCAAAAGCTTGTGCACAGCAAAGGAAACAGTCAACAAAACCAAAAGACAACTGACAGAATGGGAGAAGATATTTGCAAATGACATATCAGATAAAGGGCTAGTATCCAAAATCCATAAAGAACTTATTAAACTCAACACTTAAAGAACAAATACTCCAGTCAATAAATGGGCAAAAGACATGGACAGACATTTCTGCAAAGAAGACATCCAAATGGCCAACAGACGCATGAAAAAGTGTTCAACATCACTCAGCATCAGGGAACTACAAATCCAAACCACAGTGAGAGAGTACCTCGCACCAGTGAGAATGGCTAATGTTAAAATGTCAGGGAACAACAGATGTTGGCAACGATGTGGAGAAAGGGGAACCCTCCTGCACTGTTGGTGGGAATGCAAGCTGGTGCAGCCACTCTGGAAAACAGTATGCGGTTCCTCAAAAAGATGAAAATAGAACTACCCTATGACCCAGCAATCACACTACTGGGTATTTACCCTAAAGATACAAATGTAGTGATCCACGGGGGCAGGTGCACCCGAACGAATGTTTATAGCAGCAATGTCCACAATAGCCAACTGTGGAAAGAACCTAAATATCAATCAGCAGATGAATGGATAAAAAAGATGTAGGTTGTATACACACACACACACACACACACACACACAC